>CAUYRT010035997.1:0-23054 GCA_963574885.1 Lepilemur ruficaudatus
GGGCCTTAAGTCCAGCAGCTTCACAGGAAGTCAAAGTAAAAAAGAGTTTAGCTCAACGAGACTTGTAGGTATGACTTTTGTCTAACGAAGTGGATTACAAATTAATACATAGGAAGACCATAAAATGTTTAAAGAAATTGATCAGCTTGGATTGAAAGGGACAGAGTCATTCCAAAATGAAAGACACCTTTTAGCCTGCCACCGTCTTGAGCAGAAAGCAAGCTTGAGAGGGCTTCTTATTTGAAGTACAGGCCATATCTTATAAAAGAAAAAAAAGATGATGAAGAAGAAATAATAATAAATTAAAAGTAAGAGCCAAGAGCCTCAGAAAACTGCTTCTGGGAAGTAGGAATAGACCCTAGTCGAAGCACTTGCAACAAGTGCCCAGATGGATTTCAGAACTGCTATGGCCCAGGGACTGCTATCTGTCTCTTATTTTCCTTCTTTTTGAATAGGAGCAGCTATGGGGGTTATCCAACATGTTAAATGTGTAGTGGGCAAATAACTTGTAACTTTATTTTAGAGGTCTTTAGATTGAAAGGAACTGTGTAGAACTGTACCCAAGAGGCCTCACCTGCAACTGGAAAGCTTAGATGACAAGGTCCTGAACTTGCAGTTGATGACAAAATGGGGTGAGAATTCAGAGGTTTTGGGGAAGGGAATAACTATATTTTGCACCCTGGAATGCAAAGGAAGAAATATAAGTAATAGTGGCTACAGGGTGGTGGTTTTAAAGCAAGAATCCAAAATTATTTGACACAACTTCCATCAAAAGGTGGGATCTATATCTACTCCTTTTGCATCTGGGTTGGTATGTGAATGATTGCTTTGATTAATATACTACTGCCTAAGTGATGCTCAGTGATTTCTAAGGCTAGGTTATAAAAAAGCAATGCATCTTCTCATTTGTTTGCTGTAAAACTCACACTTAGAACCTTGAGTTCCGTGGAAGAAGTCTGATATACCCTGAAGTACCCTGCTGTGAGAATGCAAAGATACATGAAGAAGTGACATGCAGGTTTTCTGGTTGGCAGTCTCAGTCTTCTAATCATCTCAGGTGTCCAATATCTGAGTGAGTGAGCCTCCTGATAATTCCATTCCCCACATCTAAGTACCTCCCAGAATCAAGGGTTTGAAGTTACAGCCACATACAGTTAAGCACCCTACTGTGCACTGTGCACTGTGCAGAGTTCTGACCCAGTGAATTCATGGACATTATAAAATAGTTGTTTTAACTCATTAAGTTTTGGGGCAATTCATTATTCAGAAATACCAACTGAAAGACAATTTCATAGACCAGTTGTAAGTTATCATGAAAAGTACATAAAACAATTCCTATTGTATTCAATAATTTTAGCTAGAATAACAATGATTATAAATATATAAAATACATTATTATTATTAGTGTCAGGATTAGAGAAAAGCTACTTTTACCTTCATAACACATTTATTTAGCTAGTCAGGAAAATTATCTGTTAATGCTGTTTTCCAGGAAAGTATAAATTACAAATTTAAGGAGAGAAGAAAACCTGATTAGTAGTCAATATTTAGCCATCCATATTCAGGGCTATTAAACCCAGAATTTTGATAACTTGAGGCAACTAAGGGGAAATGGCCACCTCCATTGTTGACATCAAACAAAGGCAGAGCGACTGTTTCCTAGCACATATCACCTATAGTGTTAACCAGCCCACAACTATTTCATATTCTGTTATCTCAATTCAAATTCAGCACAGTGGATTTTTCTTAGGCATTTCTACTCTCCAAAAGTAAATTCACTGATATTACAATAATCAATATCCCCAAAGAATATCATAAGAAAAAAAAAACTTTTGTAGAGTAATTCATGTAGAATTGAATCAGGCTAGCATCTTAGGTAAATGTAGGTTCAACAGTATAATAAAGTCATCACTATACACCTGATAATCATTTTAAATGTTGTTCAGCTCAATATTATTTTAAGAAAAGTTTTATTGTGATTTAGAAAAATGAAAAAAGTTACCATGTCCATAAGTACTCAAATATTCACAAAACAATCCTATGCATATAAACTTTCAACCAACTTTTGCATTTAATATCATTAATTATTTTAGTTTTTCATAGCATGGCCTGTTCTTTATAAAATCTAAAGAACTGGTAAAATAAAAGGCAATCTAGAGCACTACTACCATAAATATCAAAATAACAGATACTTAACATACTCAAAAGCTTATGAAATGTTGAGAAATATTAGCATAAGTAAAGAACACTTGACAACATGTGCATGCAACAGAATTAAATGATAGAATGTATTTCTCTATAAATTCTTGACTCTAGAGAATTCTTGGTTCAGCAAATTGTAAGATTGAAGTCAAGTCAGCAAAGAAAAGACACAAAGTTGGATTCCACTTACCCAAGGCAAACAAACATGGTCTGTTTAAGTAGAGGCCAGAGTACTGGCAAAATTATCCTTAATTTTATCATCATTATTATAAAAGGCACAACCTAAGGGGCTATGCAACTTTAAATATGTTTTAATCACAATGTAAGGTATTAATTAATGAGTCATATTCACTGAGAATAATAAAGTAGGTTGATGAAAAATACAGTCAACATAGAGAATTGATTCCTTTAGCACTTTTATTATCAAGCACTTAACAGTGTTTATTTTGCCCCAGTGAATCTTCCTAGACCTTTGAGATACTAACTCATTTGAAGTCTCATAACTTTATGAGGTAGTCCTCATATTTGTCACTGTTTTACATATGAGGAAACTGAGGCACAGAGTTGTTAAGTAAACTCTCTGAAATCCCACAGCTAGGAAGTAGCAAAATCCAGATTTGCGCTCAGTCTTCCTCCAGATACATGCCCTTAACCACCTTACTCTGTTGCCTCTCAACATAGGCAGTTATATAGCACGTAGAGATTCCTTTCAATTCTAGAGTATGAAGTTTCTCTTACACATGGAACCACAAACAATGCCTGGGTCAGATGGTAATACTGAGTGTCAAAGATGAATCCTTCACTGTGTAATTGGCTAAGTTTATGCAGAATTTACTCCTTCCAAAACTTAAATAAACTATAGTAGTAGTTTCATAGTAAATGGTCATATACAAAGAAGTTCTAGGTTAAAATAAAATATGTGGCTGTATTTGAATTTTTGAAATTTTATAAAATTTACAATAATGAATTCCTAACATATTTTATGAGTTTATAATTATTAATTTTGAATAAAACTGGAGACTAAAACTGTGTTGTACAGATCTAAGTCTGTACAACTTATACACACAACTTTCAGCCACTAAGCATTCCGAGCCATTTACCACTGTATGGAGTTTGTTTAGAAATAAACCTGTTCAGGTTTACATGTAGGAATAATTACTCTCTGTGTACAGCTAGATAGGAAGAATAAGTTCTAGTGTTCTATACCACAGTAGGATAACTACAGTTAACAATAACATATCGTATGTTAATAGTTTCAAATAGCTAGAAGGAGGACAATGAATGTTCCCAACACAAAGAAATAATACATGTTTGAGATGGATATATAATTACCCTGATCTGATTACTGTGCATTGTATATATCAAAACATCACCGTGTACTCTATAAATATGTACAATTATTATGCATCAATTAAAAATTAATTTTTTTAAAAAAAATAATCCAACTGTATGTGAAACCATGTAGCTGGTGTTTCACTTAACAAATGTTACACTGTTTCTAACACATGAGCTTCGTTTTCCCTGCCCTGAAGTATTGCATGCTCAATGGTTTCCCAGGTGCCAGAATTTTTTCCTAAGCAACTCCCTTTTATTCATGTTAACATCAAAAGTACAAATCCTAAACAATGTAACATGTTGCTTTGTATCAGAAAATGTACATTCTTTGGTAGTGGTGGGGTGAAGAGACCCCACTGAACTTGTCTGCTTCGCTTTTGCTCTCCAGATTTGCACAATTTGATGAATGGGATAATCAAGGTGAAACATGACAGGCTGAAAGCCAAAAGTCAGGCACCCAGCACCCAGGAGCACTTTGTCCTTTTTGTCACTCTCCTTTCCACTCTTTTAAAAGTCCCATCACCAGTTCCACCCTCGTATCATGCCTCTTTCAATTATTTAACAGGGTTGCAGAGACAAGGAAGAGAATGAGTATTGAATAGATGTCATTTCTCATCCTCACCTGGAGGTTATGAAGCCTGCTGCATGTGGCTCAGGGTGATTTTCCTGGGAATGAGCTGGGGGAAAGCAATGCTCAGGCTGTGATCCTCCCCCTTCAGCCGTCCCTCAAATTGAGGGATTCTAAATCCATGTTGGCATTGTCAGTACTCCTTTTGTGCTGCAAAGAATTGAGTTAAATGTTGGCTAATCAGTGAGTTCTAAAAATCCTGATTAATAAAACATGCATAGCTACACCTGCTCCTCCCATGCTCCAAGACTCATCCACATCAAGATTTTTGTTCCACAGTCTTCCAAACACAATGACCACATGGAGTCTCATTAAATCAGCTATGAATCCATAATGAAATTTTTTAAAGTTCCATACCAGGAGGAGTTTTAACAACCTACCCACCCTAATTGAGGCTACAATTTTAAAAATACTGACCAGGGTGTGTCAGCAATTACTAACTGTTTTCATTTAATAGTCAATAAAATGTGTTATTCAGCCTCACTTATTAATGCAATTACCCACAACATCTGTTTTAAACAAGAAAAATTAATGTGAATTATGCTAATTTCATTGCTGAAAGCAAATAATAATATGGAAATGTCCTGGTTTTCATTATATGAAAGTATTTTAACACTATTAGCATACTCAGTGGAATTCACTCTAAGCACATGGGACTCTAATACTCAATTTAGACTCAGGAGAGTAGTTGGAAAGTGCTTTTCAGAAGAGATGAAAAAGAGAATTAGCCTTTCTACCCCCTGGCATTCTCCCTGTAGTGTCAGACTCACACCTGCTAAAGATGCATTTCATTTAGTTAATACAGAGCATTAACCTGTGTGCTCTGGGTAAATGCGCTCTCTGCACAGGTTATTCATAAATTAATGTTTATGGCTGCTTTATGTGGATCCCAGCTTCTGCCAGTCCTGGAAGTCAGTTGCTGCACAGGTAACAAAGCAGCAAACTATTGTAACTGCACTTTGGCAAAGCATCATTTAGGGTCCTTTGCATGTAAGTCATAAAACACCTCACCAAAAACATAGCTTAAATAGTGAAGGACATATATTGAATCACTTCACTGGAGAGTCGTTTGTTTTTGAACAAGGGTCAGTTTCAAACCATATTTGATCCACTAGTCCAACCCATATTACCCAGAACCTATTTTTCTCTCTCTGTTCTGCCTGTTTCCATGTCAGCTTCAGCATCAGGAGCATCTGGGGAACCCCTGAAGCTCCAACCTCCAATATTCCTCATGTCTTTATGTAAACCACCCAAAAGACAGAGAAAGTCTATTCCAGACGTTTTTAGGAGCAAAAAGACTTCTCTTCCCGTAAAGCTCCTTAAAGGCTCGGTGTGTGCCATTGATTTTGATAGAGTGATGTATCCATTCCTGAACCAATTACCCTGACAGGGTATTGTGATATACTAAGTGCTTAAAGTCAATCAATGCCCATCCCAAATCATATGGCTGAGAAGGGAGAGGGTTGGCTCTCTGAACACTGTTACCAGAAGGAAGAATGGATGACACACAGTGAACACAGTAGATGTGCACTAGAGGTGAGCCCTTGCTACGCAATCCTACTCTGCCTGGGACAAATATGCCTTTGAAGACAAACACGACCTTCGTGTGTCCAGAGTGGAGAATGACCACATGATTATGTTAAAGGGGTAATAGAAGAAAATAAAAGCTTTTTATTTTTGAAATGAGATCTAGTTTAAGTGTACTTTTTTTCGTAAGGGGTCAAGCTTGAGAAGTTACATGAATTATTTGCTCAAGGTTAAAAGGCTTTGGTGAAGCCAGGACTCCATTTCAAATATTCTGAATCTCAGGCCAGTATCCTCCTACTAGACTATTTTGCTCATTATTATTTAATTTTACCATATTTTTTGAATTTTAATAAAATGAATTCTAGTTATACTCTATAAATTCATGCATTTTAAAATCCATCGGGCCTTAAGAACCATGGGCAGACACTGTAACAACAAGACACCAAAACTCCCCTGATCAGGGGCTAACAGCTTTGGGTTATATTAACTCTTTAGGTTAATATAATTTGATGCCTTGAAAAAAAGATCATTAAATGTGGTAATAATATAAAGAGCAATAGACTAAAAGTCAAAAGGCCTGTTTTTTCCCCAAATTCACCACTAACTAGTGTGACATTGATAAGCTCTTTATTCTCTATGGGTTTCAGTTGTGGAATTAAGATAAAGAATTTTTAAGAGAATTTCTGGTTCTGGGATCCTCTTTTCCTGCCAATTTCACTTAATGAATGTGAACAGATTAAGGTAACTGTAAAAATAAAAAAAAAGAAAGACACAAGATTTGAAATCAGAATGGCATGAAGACTAATCTCAGTTCTGGTCCTGAGCTTAAATATGTTCATTTAACTTCTTAAATTTTTAACTAAAAAACAAGGATTGATAAATGTGTAATTTACCCCTTATGTTCAAAGTGAAGAATATACATAAAGCAGCCATATTGTTTCAGGTCACTGGAATTCATGAGGGGATTCTGCAGTAACAGATCTGCAGCTACTTTGAGAAAAGAAAGAAGGCAGATGGGCTGTCATTGGAAAGGGATAGCCTAGGAAAAAGGAAGGGAAGCTAAACATTCTTTTGAGGAGAAAAATGGAAAAATTGAAATAGAGAAATATCACAACATAATGAAGGCAGTAAAGAAAAATGTACATATAAAAAAGTTGTTTTTGATTTTTTTCCCCCAAATTCTTCTAAAGTACATTAGCTGTGTGGTCAGCTTGAGAGTGAAGAAAGTTACAGCAAAGGGTTCATAGCCTATTTTCTCCCTTCATCATATAAGGTAGCACTGAATGTGCTGAGGGAGAAACAGCAGCATGCAACGCAGGCAGCAGTGGCAACCTCAGGCCACTCCTGGTGCATCTCCACATTTGAAACACAGTGAGCTTTAGAGACATGAGCTTACAAATCCCAGAGAATTATAAGGAATATGTGCTAGAGGTTGACTAAATACTTAAATTTATATAATTATTTTAATTTCCAAATACAGAGTAGGAAATTAATTTACTCCAAGGGGGCCAAGAATTTGATTAATAAAATTCACTGCCCTTGTAAGAGACAGATGTTTTTTAGGCCCAAATCTCTAATATGAATCAATTACAGCCTAATAAGTGGTGTTAAAATGTCTAAAAAAGGAATGGATTAATGGAAGCAAAGTGGCCCACTTAAAAAAGTAGGCAAATGACGTTTAAAGAGGCTAAACTGTCAGTCTCTGACATCTCAACCAGAGAAAAAGAAATCTGCAACTACGAACTTCTTTAGAGAGGTATCTTTTCCCATGGTTTTCCAAAGGTCATGATTTTCCAAGGTGGTGTAGATGAATTATCCCCCAACCCAAACTATTTTATTTCCCTTATCAATTCCATGCTGCTAAGAAAAGTCTGATTACTAATTTACTAATTTCCTTTCCAGAACTCTTCTGGTCTCCTGGAGCTTTCACTCAAGCATTCCTTACAAAACTAACACTCTCTCTCTCTCTCTCTCTCTCTCTCTCTCTCTCTCTCTCCCCCCCATATATATATATATATATATCTACATATACACACATATGTATATATATATATAATTTCCAGGTGTAAATTAATAAATTTGACAAACTTCATTATTTTAAATCTTCTATGACTTTATTATGGCTAATAATGTCTATCTACTTCATGAGAGACTGAAGTGTTTGTGGTAACCACGCTGGTTGTGCTAATAAAATCTATGCTTGGAATGTAAGTCCAAGGCATTATCCTTTAACTACCCAATCAACCTCCAGAGCTGGTACTTTTGGAAGATAAACCTGCATCCTTCCCTTAACCATTAATACAAATTATACCCAAACTGGGTATAATATGTTATATTGTTTTTTGTGATTCTAGGATTATTAACCAAATGGATAAATAATTATAATATTATTTGATACAAAATACATCAAAATGTATATTCTATATAAAGCTTAGAGTTAGAATTATTATTTTTTAAAATCTTAATCTGTTAATTATTTCTTACAGACTAGCTTGTGGCTTCTAACAATAGTTAACAAATAGATTTTCCAATGTTTTTCTTTATATGACTTAAAAAAACAGAAAATCTGATATCAAGTTAATACATTCATTTATCCAAGAGTTTCTAAGTTCCCATGAACAAAAATTAAATTGGCTTACATTTAAAGTAGCAAATTCTTAATTCTGAAATTAGATCATTTGCCCAATATGCATATGCATCCTTTGAATAACTTTAAGACAAGCAAAGAAACATTCAGGAAACTTCAAAGGAGAAGATTTTTCATTTGTTCAACAATCAGGACATGTCCATATGTGTGCAAGATGTTTTGCCTTCCTTTAGAGTGTATCACCACTTGAAATTACAGAAATCATTTTACTGAATAGATTCTTCTTGCTTTCTAACACACAGGATGGATGTTGTTTAATTTATCACCTTAAATGGAATTTACAACTCTTTTAGACTATTTTATTTAGTTCATCAAAACAAACCGCTTAATGGCCTACAAGATTTAATAATATGTTTTAAATATACTTTTAAAAAGAAACTTTTAATTCCATCCTACAGAAAACCAAGAAATATTTGAAACCTTAAAAGAGCTTCCATTTCTGATACTCAGAACTATATCTCTTTTCAAAAATATGTAGGCACAGAGTTTCCCTTTCTTTTTTCTCAATCAACCCAATTTTCCTTTAAGAATGCCAACTGACACCCATCATGATGTATTAAAGTGTTTTTGCCCCTGAAAGAAACACAGCTGTTCATGTACAAATACTTCAAAAGATTTGTGAAGATGTTTAAAGATGTAAATTAATAACAATATGTGGATAAAAATTGTGGCTATATTTACTTAAGGTAGAATAATTTCATTATTATTTCTAACATGGAAAAAACCCACATTTGTTTGTTTGGTTTTTTGTTTGTTTTCAAAAATCACATAAGCCATCCCAGTCTATCTAGTTCATTTCAAGTATTAATAGAAATTAACAGCAGGAGATTTCTGGTGAAGATCTGGAATTGAAACAATGTTTTCTTTTTCCAATATTGTTCAGATGATGATCATTCCAGATACCAAACCAAACTGCTACCCAATATCTTCAAAATATTGAAGTTTTGACCTGATAAAGTTTTCTTCAAAATTATCTTAAATGTATCCAAAGATCTAGACTATGAATAAGCAATGTATAACTTTTAGGAATCTTGTTTTTGGCATTTCCATATCTATTTTCAGAACTGATCAGTGTCTCACACTCTCCCCACCCCACAACAATAAATTTTAAGACATAGATCTTTGCTAATCTAATAATCACATCTCCAAGGGAAAGGAGACACAATATAGAGAATCTTTCCAATAACACTGAGCTGAGAAGTTTCTTTACAAAGATGTTTCACTCTCAGAAATTACAGAAATACCTGATGTGTTTATGATGAAGGCAATTACTTAATTAACAGTACCTCTTGTACTAAATTAGTCAGAAATATCTCCTCAAGGTTTTTACAAGTTCTAGCCACATCAAGAACTCATTGCTCTTAAATGACATTTTCCAAATCAGTCCAAATATAGTGGAAAGAGGCTGTAAATGTCCTTTTTCTTTTTTTTTTTCTTTTCTATCAGAATATTACAGGGGTACAAACGTTTTGGTTACATGAATTACTTTTGTACAGCTTGAGTCCAAGTTATAAGTGTGTCCATCACACAGATGGTGTGCATTGTACCTGGTAGGTGTGAATTTACCAATCTCCTCCTCCCCCCTCCCACCTGCTTGATTTCCATTGAATTGTACTGCCATATGTACACATAGTGTTGATCATTTAATTCCAATTTAATAGTAAGTACACGTGGTGTTTGTTTTTACATTCATATGATATTTCACTTAGGAGGATGATCTCCAGTTCCAAACAGTTTGTTATAAAAGGTATTAGTTCACCATTGTTTTTTACGGCTGAGTAATACCCCATGGTATATATATATACTACATTTTATTAATCTACTCATGTATGGAAGGCCACTTGGGTTATTTCTACATCTTTGTGATTATGAATTGTGCTGCTATAGACATTTGAGTGCAGTGTCTTTTTTATAAAATGTCCTTTTTTCCTTTGGGTACATACCCAGTAGTGAGATTGCTGCATCAAATGGTAGGTCTACTTTTGGTTCTTTGAGGTATCTCTATACTAATTTCCATAGAGGCTGACTAGTTTGCAGTCCCACCAACAGTGTATAAGTGTACCTTTCTCTCCACATCCATGCCAGCATTGTTTGTTTTGGGACTTTTTGTTAAAAGCCATTCTCACTGAAGTTAGGAATATATTTAACCAAGGAGGGAAAAACCTCTATAAGGAGAACTACAAAACACTGAGGAAAGAAATTGCAGAGGATGTAAACAAACGAAAAAACATATGTTCATGGATCAGCAGAATCAACTTTGCTAAAATGTCTACACTACCCAAAGTGATTACAGATTTAATGCAATCCCCATTAAAATACCAATGTCATTTTTCTCAGATCTAGGAAAAATTGATTCCACACTTCATATGGAACCAGAAAAGACCCTAATAGCCAAAGCAACCTTAAGCAAGAAGAACAAATCAGAAGGCATCACTTGACCAGACTTCAAACTATACTACAAGGCTATAGTAATCAAAACAGCATGCTATTGGCACAAAAACAGAGACATAGACCAAGGGAATAGAACAGAGAACACAAATATAAAACTATGCTCATATTGCCATCTGATCTTTGACAAAGCAGATGAAAACAATGGGGAAAAGAATCCCTATTCAATAAATAGTACTGGGAAAATTGGATAGCCACATGTAGAAGACTGAAATAGTATCCACACCTCTCACCACTCACAAAAATTAATTCAAAATGGATAACAGACTTAAATCTAAGACATGAAACCATACGAATTCTAGAAGGAGAGGTTGGAAAAACTTTTATAGACACCAGCCTAGGCAAAGAATTTATGAAAAAGACCCCAAAGGCAATCATAGCAACAACTAAAATAAATAAATGGGACCTGATTAAATTTAAAAGCTTCTGCACAGCCAGGGAAATAATCAATAGAGCGAATAGAAAACCTACAGAATGGAAGAAAATATGCACATGCTATATACATCTGATAAAGGGCTGATAACTAGAATCTACAAAGAACTTAAGCAAATCAGCAAGAAAACATCAAACAACCCCATTAAAAGTGGGAAAAAGACATGAACAGAAGCTTTTCTAAAGAAGATAGACTAATGGCCAATAAGTATATGAAAAAATGCTCAACATCTCTCATCCTCAGAGAAATGAAATTCAAAACCACAATAAGAAATATGTCCTTTTTCATCTGAAGATGGATTCGAGTTTATTTTTCTCCTTGTCTCAGACACTCCTTGCCACTCTACTCTCATCTCCTTTATTTGTTTTGTTTTGTTTCTGTTTGCTGCTCCTTCTGTCCCTAGCACCTATTCTTGAGAGAAAAAGATTAGCATACAGAAGGGGAAGTGGGAAAGTGCACCTCCTACAAGGCTAAGGAGACCTGTGGACTAGACAATAGTTCTGTTAAAGAGACAAGAGGATTTCAGTTCTTGGCATTCTGTCTCAAGCTTCCTTTTAGGGCAACACAACAGCATTTATGATATTTTTACTCAATAGCCTTGATTCTGCTCAGTTCCTTTCTTAAAAATCTGTGAAATATGTTCCCAGCATTTGATGTTTCAAGCAGTTTAACTTAGAACAATAGCTGCTAAGTTTCACTGCAAAATAAAGGCTACACGTACTAAGTTGAATATTACAGCCCATTTCAAGTTTCAAATGATGTGTTTTTCATGAAGAACAAAATACAAATAAACAGATATCGAACAAAAGTCATACACATGCATGTGCTACCAGTGAATGGAAAGCAATAGAGTCTATGAGGCACTAATTCATGTTATGTATTCAGTGTCACAGCTTTCATATCCCTGGCTGCTCTGTCGCTTTGTTAAGAAAATTATTTCCAAACATTCTAGCTTAATGGGCAGTGAGCAAAATTAGCAAGTCTCAACAGTTCCATTGTCTGAAAATGGACAGCAGCTATGTCCACGGTCAACCCAAGACAGCTGGGTTGTGTACCCCGCAAGCCATAAACATCAAAAGTGACTCTGTAGGTTGTTTAGAAAAAGAGGCAAAAGTTTTACTTGTCAAGTAACAAGGGTCCTTATGGATTTGGTTCCTTTTGTCATTCAGAAAATAGAGGGTTAGTTTAATATGCCTCTGTTAATTACAAATGAGTCTCTTCCATCTATTACTGGAGAGCTGAAATCTAGCTGCTCTAAGCCTTCGCCACTGCTGTGGCACAGTGCAGTGTGGCGCTAGTGGTTTGGCTCTCTGATTTTATTAAATCAAACCTCCTCTTACCTCGACTTCCTTGTTCTTCTCTTTGTTTCTGCCCATTGAACTTCTCCCATTGCTGGCCGTCTCCCGTGCCGGGATTACGGGAATCTGGTGGAGGGGCATATTGGCAGGGCTGCAGGTGGCCAGTCCCTGATTGGACGCCTTATCTCTTCACTCGCCCTGAGTAACCCACCTGCACAATTGTTCATATCCTTGCTTTGCCAAGCTCAGGTCTAAACAAAAAGGGGAAAAATAGTGTTTGAGACACTGTGCAGCAGAGGCCAGGGTCTTCTGGCCAAATGTCAAACACACTGAAAGGGGAGTTTAAAAGAAACGCAAGAGCAAATAATCCAGAGAGTATTGCATTCTTAAAAGGACGATTTACTGCGAATCATAACTGCACTGCTTTGTCACTGAAGCACCCCCTCTCCCCTAAGAGCATTGTGGGAGACAATTCAATTTCTATGGTACCTAATAACTGTCATGGAAACGAAGGAAACCTAGGTCTCACAGGCCCTTATTAGCAACTGCTTCCTTTAATGGCACAGACTCCCGCATTTGCAGCGGCTGCCACTTCTGCTTTTGTTTCTCCTCTGATTCCCCGGGAGTCCACTAAGCACCCACAGATACTGCATCTTGCTGACGAGGTAAATAAGCAGAAGGCTAAAAAGCTTACTGTCCTATTTGGAGCCAAATCTCTTCCTTGAAAAGCGTGGCTAGCTGGCTGTGTCCTTCACGCGTCTATAATAATCTGCTTAGGTCAAAGGATCTGCCTTGAAGTGAAGAGTGTCAGATAAGGCGTTGAGACAGACAGACAGACAGACTGGGAACAGTTGCAAATGTTTTCCTTTGGCTGGTTGGAAAGAGGGTTAACTATTCACTGCACCTTCCTTACTAAGCAACAGGAGTCAGAAAGCATTGGCCACGCACAGAGCTCACACCGCTCACTAGAGTTTTACTGCAACTCCTGTGCTCCCTGAAAAACATTCGCTAGAATCAGTAGTAGCTTCTCCTTGCTCTTCCAGGAAGGAAACAGACTCTGCTAAGGATTTTACTATCCTCTCAATAGCTGTATGATTTGGAGAAAATAAATGACTAATCAGAATTTCTGCTTTTTAAAATAAAAAAAAAATCCCTTTTAAGACAGTTCAATCTCTCATTGAAGTGAATTCTTAAAATACATTAACGTTTGTAAAATCTACTTTTCCCCTGGCATCATTTCCTCTTTGTTAGAGTATTTGGCATTCTGTTTTTAAAAAGACAGAATTTTCTTTTCTTATTAAGATACATACATTTTCTATTTCCTGGACATTGTGACTACATCAGATCTCCCACTTTGTTTGGTGTTTGTTCACCCCAAAAGAAGAAAAATTTAGACTATCGCTTGTTTTTATCCATCCTCAGGCACTTATTTGTAAGTTAGAATGTGTTCCCAATCACAAATGAAATCCTCAAAGTGATTTCTAATTGTAATTTATCTCTAACTACATATGTATTCCACAGCAATAATGTCATTTCCAGTATGACATTACAATTTGTTTCAACTCAGGATTTGAGATAAAATGTGAAAGAGATGGATATTCTTATTGGCGACAAAGCCATATAAAATCAATGCAAAGACTGATGAAAACATCTTTAAATACTTGCACTGAAACAAGCACTTAAATGTATTTTCAAGTTTGGTTTATGTGTTCCTTTTAACCTAAATTAGCCACCTTCACATGGTTCTTAGCCTATACTATCCATCGGGCTCACTGGTGAAATTTCATACTGCACAGATACCTGAGAGATTCACATTCAGGAGGGCTGCAGTGGGGACCTGAAATGGACACTTTTTCATTTGTTTGTTTGTTTTTAATCACAGGTAATTCTGATACAAACCAATTTTGAGAACCACTGTATTATATCACTAAAATAACCTCAGCACAATAAGCTAAAGTTTGTATACACACAAATCTCTTGCTTTAGAATAATAAAAAAGTAATTAGGTGGCTCTGAACCTGGCATTTGTTCATCATCACTCTTAGCTTACACAAGCTATTTGTGACATATAGAAGCTTGAATAAAGAGAGTAAAAATACAATCTTTTCCAAAAATGCTGCCTCCACAGTTACATTGGTAATACTTAATATTTGCTGTAGCTTAAGGATCACATCTGTGACCTGTAAGCGTGAGGGGGAATTTCCCTACTTTATAAATAATTGTTAATCCTTTTATCTAGAAAGACTGTCTTAATTAAGAGAATATTGGAACTAGAAGTCTGCAAATCTAATAGTGTGTGACAAATACTAAAATGTAAATTATGAACCTCTTTAGAAAAGTAATATTGTCAGTCTCTACATCCTTGAAAAGTTCCCTGAAAAGCCAAGGCAACTTTCCAGATAAATTTAGACTTTAGTACTTTTGCCTAAAATATTCATTAAAGTTACAGGAAAGGAGATTTTTAGCTTGAATTAACTAAATGGCTGTCTTAATCCAATATCTCATTATGCATGTGAGGTTATCCTTTGTTTACGGTGAGATTTTTCAAAAATCAGATTTGAATTTTAAGTTAATTTGGTTTATGTGGTTGAGTTATTTCAATTAGCTTTCTTTTATCCTAAAATTTGAAATATAAATTCAATTTGGGGAAAAGGGTATTTGTCTCTTAGAGTATTTGATACATTAAACAAGAGGAAGTTTGTAATATCTTTCTAAGTAAATGTTTTAGAAATAACAAGAACAATTAATAAGCAGTATGTTTAATAAACATTTATCTAGCATTGTATGAGGTATTGCCACAAACTGAGTTTTATAAAATTTTCAAACCGTATAAGGGGAAAAACATACTTTTAACACTTTATGCATTCTAATACTTCGCTGCCTTGGAACACTGGAATACACATCAGCCAATGTCAATGACATGTACTTGTCTAATACCTTTGCTCAAGCAGCTTCCACAGTGCTCTGCCAACTAGAAGCTGCTAGAAGTCTCTGGGGTGACTCATTATGCAACAAACCAAAGCTAAGAAAACTGCTGTGGAATGCAGTTCTCCTATGGGAGTGTAGTCCACCTTGGGCAGTGATTAAACCCTATGCAGTATTGAGGAGTAATGTGTTCAGCAGCTGAGCACTAACTGGTTCTGGGCACGCCACCAGAGACTAGCCGTAGATTCAGGAGTTGTTCAGCTAATTCGTAGCTACGTACACAATCACATGACATGATCCAGATTTCTACTTTTGTGGAAACTATGGACGATAATTATTATTGAAATCATCCTGGAATATTCACTCTCCACTGAATACTATTCCATATACATGCCTACATTACATTGATTTTGCTTCCACATTCTGGCTTCAAACCCTGTGTTTCTGGGATCAGTATCTCAATTCAATCCTCTGCCTCTTAAATTTGGCATTTGCAGTTAAGTCTAATTTTAAGGCTTCAGCTTTCCCCAAGAGATTTTGATTTGGTGCTGCTCCTTATTCTCAGTGGCCTAGGTTCTCTCTAGTTTAAAAGGAAAGCAAAACAAAATATGCATCTGATCCGGTATCATAAGGCCCACCTCAATCTTTGCCAGCTTCAGTAAAAATATAGCCCACCAAGGGGTTTATTTTGATTGTGATTAATCAAAGGAAACACAGGAAGCAAGTAAACATCTGCTAACACATTAAATGGACAGACTGATAATTCAATTCCATGAACATTTACTGATCATCTTCTGTGTTTTCTGAACCATGCAGGCAGGAGGTAATATGCGTAATTACATGGTGCAATATCTGAAGCCAAGGAGTTTCCTGTATCATTAGGGAGATAGGACTTACATAGATACATCAATTCGAAAATTATACAGCATATCAAAATTAATATTTGAAAGACAGTATAGAATACTGAATGTAAGTGTCAAAGAAATTATATTAGGTCTGAATGCATAAAGTCTTAAGGAAGACTTGGGGCCTAGGTTGGGCTTGGTAGAGTCAAAGTGACTAAGTTATTTCAAGACACAGAGTTGAGCATGAGATTGGCATGTGGGAGTGCAGAATACTATCTTAAATAGAAAATTTGTTTAAAATTATTAATTGGTTTAGGCCATGTATGGTTATTAGGAGGTAAGACCGATCAACACCTGGAAGGAGAGAGGAAAGAAAGTAGGTTCAGGATCTTGAAGAAAGGAAAAGTCTGTGCAAAGCAATATAAAATTACAAATGCATTGATACAAGACAGAGAAGTAATTAAGATAAGAACTTTAAGTGATTTCTGAGGATAGAAACAATGCACTCAGAGTTGGGAAAAAGATATTTCATCACAAATCCCTGGTGAAAGGGAGGAAACCTGGATTGAATGGCTTCTCAACGTGCCATTGGACAGGGTATTGAATGGCCACTGTCAGAGGTTACTGAGAAGAACATATGGGCAAGCTGTCATGGTACAAAGACTTGATGGTATCTGGTAAGGGAGAAGGAGGAAGGAACTTGGATTTAAAAGTATTTTTACCAACGAAATGCTAAAGCATATACTTAATATAGAAGAGTTAGGGAACACCTCAAACTAGCAAAAGAAGCTCAGTAGGAATGAAAGAAAAAAATAAAATGAAAAATAATTAAAATTTCTTGTTCTGGGTTTATTAAAAAAAATCTGCAATATAATGAAGCATTCCTAGAATGGTATATTTTTCTGGGTTTTGTCTGATTGTTGGAATCCAACTATGATTACATGTAGTATGTGCAAGTACCTTTTGTAATTAGAAGAACGTCCTTTTAATGGGGCTATTCTGTCCCTAAAAACCTTTCAGAAGCAATTGGATGATCAACCTTCAATACTGAAGAAAGGACAATAGATCTGATGCACTCCCAAGATCTCTGATTCTATTCTCTGGAAAGTATTGGTCCTAATTTTGGCTACATCTATTTTCTGAGGTTGAAACAGATTACAACATAGCCAAGAAATTCATTTCAGTTTTTTGAGGAATCAATAGCAATCACCACAGTCACATCAAATATGTGATAATTACAGCAGGCACCGAAATAGTCCATTTTCCTAGTTTGTACCATTTGTATTATGCTCATGACAAAAGAAAAACATCAAAAACAGAATCTTTTAAGATCATGGGGACTGATCTTTGCTCCTTTCTATAATATTTGTTAAGAGAATGAAAAATATAGTTTTATTCAATTCTCTTTAAAAAGGGGACATGTGAGAAGTAATCCAAAAATCTATGGAAGATAAGCAGGTATTAATAATTAATTTGTGAAAATAGTTTAGGATTAAACAAAGTCAAATTTCTATGGAATTAAAATCTTGTTCAAATATAAAATTTATTTTTGCAAGTAAAGTTAAATTCAGCCTTGCTCTCCAAGTATATAAATGTACAAGTTAATCTTTGTTAATGTTCTCTACAGCTTTCAAGATATGTTCATGTCCAGCTAAACAAGGAACAAATAGATAAAAACAATCTCAGAGGCAGATGCTTATTTCTTTACTTGTCTTCAGAAAATGTAAAGCAGTCATCCTAAAGGTTGGCTTGGGATCTATGAAGGAATTGGAATAATGGTAGAAGGTTGTCAGTCACTGGTTGCTTCAGAACCTGTCCATCCTTATCTCTGAAGAATGAGTTTATGTATGCGTGTGCGTGTGTGTGTGTGTGGTGGTGATGACGGTGGGCAGGGGTGGAGGGGAAGTATTTTCACACATGTCCTGAGACTCCTTCCCCTTCCATATTCTGGAACTTCACTGTCAGTATATCCAAAGGCTTCATAAATCCCCAGTATTCTCAGAGCCTAACAGCACAGTTCCTGTTAGCCATTCAATGACTTAAGAAAGAAACTAGTTTCCCCTCACGCATATCAAAACTCTGAGTTAATGCATCAGGAAATTAAAGAGTAAATTTAATAAAGTGCTTCCTGTATGGCTTAAGGTTTAAGAAAAGGAGAATTGGCCCTGACATCCCTAATCAAACACAAACTGTGCTTTTCTTTTCCTTTCTTTTCTTTTTTTTAGTTTCCAAATATTACAGAGGTACCCACGTTTTGATTACATAATTGGCTTTTGTGCAGATTGGGTCAAAGATATAAGTATGCCCATCACTAAGGTAGTGTGCATTTTATCTGTTAGGCGTAAATTTACCTGTCTCCTCCTCCCTCCTCCCACGTGCTTGGTTTCTGTTGAGTTTTACTACCATATGTGCACATGGGTGTTGATCGATTAGTTTCAATTTAATAGTAAGTATACGTGGTGTTTGTTTTTCCATTTTTGTGATACTTCGCTTAGAAGAATGGTCTCTGGTTCCATCCAGGTTGTTATAAAGGTATTAGCTTGCCATTTTTTATGGCTCCATAGTACTCCATGGTATACATATACGACATTTTATTATCCACTTATGTATTGATGGGCACTTGGGTTGATCCCACAACTTTGCAATTGTGAATTATGCTTCAATAAACATTCAAGTGCAGGTGTCTTTTTGGTAAAATGACTTTTTTTTCCCCTTGGGTAAATACCCAGTAGTGTGCTTTTCTATTCTCTCACTCAACCGCAATCAATACAGAAGACTTCCGTGATCAGATGCATGGGGTTTTTCCCCACACACCGAGCACGCAAGCAATTCTGCATCAGACACCAGCTGGGTGTTCTCCAATTCAGTTCTGACACAATCTACCTATCTGAAGATAGAGTCAGATCCCAAAGGTTGAGGGCTCTGTCCCACAAGACCGACTCCCCTTCAGACAGCATTGCAAGTTCAGGCCTCTGGAACTTTCAACCAATTGACTGACTTCAAGTTAGGGTTTCCTAGCCCCCTCTTTGGGTTATTAATTTGTTTGAGTGGCTCACAGAACTTAAGGAAACACTTATGTTTACTGGTTTATTATAAAGGATATTACAAAGGATACAGATAGAGGCATAGGGTAGGGTATAGGGAAGGGAAACAGAGCTTCCATGCCTTCCCCTGGCACGCCAGCCTCCAGGAACCTCCATGTGTTTGGCTATCCAGAAGCCCTCAGAGCCCATCCCTTTTGGGTTTTTTTATGAAGGTTTCATTACATAGGCATGATTGATTAAACTATTAGCTATTGGTGATCACTTTAACCTTTAGCTTATCTCCCTTCTCTGGAGGTTGGGGGAGGGCTAAAAGCACCAATCCACTCATCCTGCTTGGTCTTGCTGATGACCAGCCCCCATCTTGAAGTTATCAGTCACCAGTCAACTCATTATCATACTAAAAGACATCATATAGGAGATTCTAAGAATTTTAGGATCTTCTACCCCAAGAAAACGAATAGAAGACCAAATATATATTTCACTGTATCACAAGTCTTTATTCACTTTCATTGGAAAATAAGATCACAAAATTTTATATTTGGAAGGCAAATTAGAAAGCATCATTTTATAAATGACCAGAGTAAGCTTGGGGAGACAGAATGTTTTGATACACATCAAAAGATAGTAAAGGGCAAAGATAGTGAAGAACAATCTTCTGATTCTTTCACCAAGCCCTGACCCAACCTGATGAGCATAAAGCTTAAGTATGCTGTAAGTAACATCCAATGGTGTAATAAATATATTTATTTATGCATGTATTTATGTTTTACTGGTAGATGTCCTGAGCGAAATGTATTTTATGTAATTGTGAATTACATGTATCTCCCTTTGAAAACTGCATTTTACTAAATTTTTAAAAAATATCTGAAAGATATTTTTTAGTATTCAAGTAATTTTTTATTATTAGTAATAATTATTGTTTGAAGACTAGTTGTTTTTCCTTGTTTTTAACTCTCATGGTCCACTGATTATGAAAAATATCAGGTATCATTAGCCTAGCATTATTATTTTCAAAATAAGAGATATTTATGAAAATTTTTAAAAAATAATATAATCAGTACTTTGGAAAGTGCTATAAGAAATAATGGGTTGAAATTGAGAAAGTCAATGTATAATGCTCTTCTAATATCTGGCAGATTTTCATAATGACAGAATTATTACTATATTATTATAATTTGTGTTTTCTGCTACTGAATAACCTGTATTTCTAAAGTTCCAAAACAATGAGCAGACTTAGGAAATTTATTTAAAATAATTGTCTAGGTAACCACGGATGAGCATAGCCAAAATGTCATTTATAATATTGCTGAGAGAATGAAGGTATAATTGACTATAGGAATATTAGTTTTCATGAGTTTTTTTATAGGTATGCATTCATATATTTTTAGCCAAACCTGATCTAACCTAAAAATAACATCAACATTTCCCACCAATGTCTATTGAAAATATATTCAATTCAGAATGATCTTTTCAGATGTACATATATCTATTTTATTTCTCTGGAAACTCTTCTCAGCCAAATGTAAGAGCTATTAGAGTACTTTTTAAATTAGAAAATAGAACTTGGAAATTGACATCCTTTGACAAGATCAATCCATAATTTATTTTCTAACTTTTAAAAATGAAAATCATATTTTCTCACTTTACTAAGTTTTATATACTAAATATTTTACAAAATGAAAAATAAACTAAATTCAATAATAATTGATAACTTATTTCCAAGTTTTTACAGCTTAAGGGTTGCTATTCTATATAGAATAATAAAATCTGAGAAACTAGGTATAACCCCAATTGAACAATGTATGTAAGAGACCATTGAGTATACAAAACTACCTTTGATTCTTTGGAGACCAAATTTGTGTGTTCCTTTTTCTTTTTTAACCAGCAAGCATATTTCCTGCAGACTTTTAGGAATAGGACAAGGAATCCCATTAGAACTTAATAATTATTATTTTCAAAGGAGCCATACTACTCTCTGTAATGAGTTCAGTTGTTTTCCTCAAAACATACATGTTGGAGTCCTAGCCCTCAGAACCTCAGAATGTAACCTTATTTAGTGATAGGGCTTTTACAGATGTAATTAATTTAATTTAAAATGAGGTTATTAGTGAGGGCCCTAATTCAATATGACTGGTGTCCTCAAAAAGGAGAAAATTTGGACACAGAGCAGCATGCACATGGGAAAACACCACGTGAAGACTGGAGTTGTGCTGCCTCAGCCAAGGAACTGCCAGAAACTGGGGCCAGAAGTTGTTCTCCTAGTGCCTTCGAGTGCACATGGCCCTGCCAACACTTTGACACCTTGAGCTCGACTTTTAGCCTCCAAAGCTGTGAAACAATACATTTCTGTTTTTTAAGCCAATCAGTTTTTGATACTTCGTAATAGCAGCTTCCATAGACAGGTCCATAGATTCATTGTTGCTATTAATCGTCTCCCCAAAACCGTATGAAACTTAATTTTGAGTAGCAAATATAATGTTCTCATTGAAAGCAGTGTGCTAAACTCACAAAATATTCTCTTTTTACATATCATTATTTTAAAATTAATGTCATGCTTTCATTTATTTTCTGATATGGATCAAAATATTTTATAAACATAATTTTCCAATATAAGTAGCAATATCACTAATAGACAGTAAGGAACAACTTGAACCTAAGTCCTTCATTTGTTGCTTATACATTTTAATTTTTTGATGAATTAAAGCAATTTTGGTTAAACCTTCTCAACTCCATATTCAGACAGCTAAGATAGATATGATATCTTTCTAGAAAGGAGGAAAGTAATGTTTGAAGGATTCAATTACATTTCCACATTTCAAATAGTAAGAGAATTATTAATAGTAAAAGCAGTCAGATCAGATATCCTTGGTTTTAGCCCTAAAACAGACTAGTCTGCATCAAACCTAGTGAAGGTTTTTTGTTTTTGTTTTTTGTTTTTTTTCCAGATTAAAAACACTTTCTGGTGAGAGGCAAGGAACAGGTGTACAAAAATTATTACAGAAGACAATCCACTGAAAACTAAGCATCAAGAAAGTCATGTAACGTGGATAGCCAGGAAAATGGAAATGGCATTCCATGGCATCTTGGCTTCCATAAGCAGGGCAGGTATGTCCAATTGGAAAATGATACACACTAGAAGCAAAAACAGGAAAGCCTTTGAGGCACCACACACAGAATGTGAGAAGTGACAAAGCACCAGGCGAAGACAGAGGGTTCTAACAATAGTCTTAGCAGGAAGGGTAGTATCTATTGGGTCCCGAAAGGAGATGATTTTTAAGAAATGAAACTCACCATCAACAACAGCCAAGATATCAGTCAGAAGGTAATGATGGGCATCAAAGCCAAGTGACATAGTCAAGGATGGAAAAAGAAGACCACGGATGATGTAGCGAAAGCCAAGAGCAGAGGAAAGCAAAGTTTAAAAGTGATCTGAGTATGAAGAATATGAGCCAGTGTGTGCATTTTGTGTATTACTCTATGTGTAGTTATAGGGGCTGGAAGGAGCCATACAAAGATAAAAGAGAGAATTTGAGGGGGTGGCAAATAGTCAAACTCAAGTGGCAAGCCAGGTGTATTTTGAAACACTGAACATGTATTCCCTGTCATGAAAATAGTCCAATAGTTAGAGGTCTACCTGAGTCAGTGTAAGAAATACAATTATGGCAATTTGAGTGCAATGAAAACGAAAATGGACTACTCTTTTAGATTCAGGCTTCGATGTT
>CAUYRT010035999.1:0-21517 GCA_963574885.1 Lepilemur ruficaudatus
ATGCCTGTAGTCCCAGCTACTCGGGAGGCTGAGGCAGAAGGATCACTTCAGCCCAGGAGTTTGAGGTTGCTGTGAGCTAGGCTGATGCCACGGCACTCTAGTCCGGGCAACAAAGTGAGACTCTGTCTCAAAAAAAAAAAATGAAAAAAAACCCAATAATGCTCAAGTGTCTATTTGAGTCGGTACTTTCAATTTTGAGTATATATACATATTTTATTTCCAACATGTAGAGAGAATTGCTGGATCGTGTGGTAATTATTTAACTTTTTGAGGAATAGCTAAGCTGTTCCCCCCAGCAGTCATACCATTTTACATTTCCACCAGCAATACAGAAGGGTTTCAATGCCTCCGCATCCTCACAAACCCTTGTTATTTTTCATTTCTTATGGCCACCCTAAAAAATAAGAAGCAGTAAGAAATATGTATTTTTGAACCCTTTATTTCTTATCATAACTTGTACCTTACATTATCCACAGCATTCATATGTGAAAACACTCTAAGTATTATCTTCTTTAAAGTTACAGTATTTAACCCCCCAATTGCTAATCTGAAAGAGACTGTATCATCCAATTGCTTCTAGGAAAGTGATAAATAATAATTTCTGGTGCCTAAATTTATAACGTTATCATTAGGGTATTGATTTTTATCAAATCATCTGTCGTATGATTAAATGAATTTGTGTGTGTGTGTGTGTGTGTGCATGTGCGTGTATGTGTGTAATATTTTTAAAAATGTCTGTTGGCTGAGTGGAAAGTGCAGTTTTATAATATGTTGACTATAGTTTATTATGCTTCTAAATTTATTGTGTCCTTATCAGTGCAAGAGCATTAGCACAAATATAAATTTATTTTCTTGTGACTGTATCTATCAGTAACCAGTATTTCTCTTAAAATATCTTGAAAAATGTTTTCATCTTATCAGAAGACTTCATATCCTATTTCTTCTTCATTTTTGCTTCTATAAACAGTTCTGATAAACATATATTCCAATTCTCTCATTAATTTGATAACCCAAAGAAGACTCTTTCCAATTCTCTGGCAAAAAAAAAAAAAAAAAAAGAATATTCAAAAAGAAATCCAAGGAAGTTTTAAAACAGTAAGTTGTAATTAACATTTAGTTTTTGATTTCAAGCTTTTGTGCATGATTGAGGACCCTAAATTACCCTTCCAAAAGCTGAATTAGTACACTGACACAGATGTAGGGACTAGAATATGTTAGAGCAGTGGTTTCCAACCTTTTTGGCATGAGGGGCCAGTTTCATGAAAGACAATTTTTCCACAGATGGGGATTGTGGGGGCAGCGGGGAGGCAGAGCTCAGGTGGTGATGCCAGTGATGGGGAGCAGCTATAAACACAGATGAAGCTTCACTTGTCTGCTGCTCACCTCCTGCTGTGCAGGCCAGATTCTAAGTTTCAGGGAAGATAATTTTTCCAAGGATGGAGGGTAGAGTGGTGGGATAGGGGTGTCAGGGGGTGGGGGAAGCTCAGGTGGTGATGTGCAGCCAGGTTCCTAACAGACTGCAGCCCTGGGCCATGGCCAAGGATTGGAGGCTGCAGTGTTACAGCATGAAAAGTATATCTACACAGTTATAAGACAAATATTAGCTTATACAGGAAAAACTTACAAGACACCAAATAAACTTTCAACATAAGATTAAATGCTAACAGAAATTTACCAAACCACAAGTCAATGGATTTATCGCTTTCTGAAAATTCCAAAATTACTCACAGTAAGTTTTAAGACATTGGAAAAGAAAGGTAGAGATAAGTTGGTGGTCATATATCAAAATAGGGACATTTATTGGTTTGACATATACAGGTTATTTAAGTCCATTTAGGTCACTTTAACAAAATTCGTTAGCCTGAGTTATTTATAAACTATAGAAATTTATTGCTTGCAGCTCTGGAGGCTGAGAAATCCAAGATCAAGGCACTAACTGATTCAGTGCCTGGTGAGGGGCCATTTCTCATAGTCGTAGTCTTCTATGTGTTCTCACATGGTGCAATGGCAAAGGGGCTCCCTAAAGCTTCTTTTATAAGGACACCAATCCTATTTATGAGTGCAGATCTTTCATGACCTAATCACCTCCCAAAAGCCCCACTTCTTAATACCATCACTGCAGGAGTTACATACAGAGATACAGACCACAATATTTTGCTCCTGGACTCCCAAATTCATATTCTTATGACATGTAAAATACATTCATACCATACCAATAGCCCCCCAATTTTTAACCCATTCCAGTGTAAACTTTCAAATTTAAAGTCCAACGATTCACTTAAATATCACTGAATTCAGAAATGAGAGATGCAGGGAGCGATTCATCTTGAAGCAAATTTCTCTCTAGTTGTGAACCTGTGAAATCAAACAAGTTGTGTGCTTCCAAAACCCAACAGGAGGATAGGCATAAAGTAGACATTCCCATTTCAAAAAGAAGAAATAGGAAAGAAGAGAGGAATAACATATCCCAAGTAATTCCAAAATCCAGCAAGGCAAACATTAAATCTTAAGGCAACAATATTAAATCTCCTTTGACTCAATGTCCCGCCTTCTGGACACACTGCACACTGGGGCAAAGATTGAACCCAATGATCTGTGAAGCCTTGCCCATGTGGTTTTATGGGGTGTAGTCTACACAACAGCTTTCATGCGTTGGAGTCACATACCAATGGCTCTCCCAGACTGAAGTTGTATGCTAGCAGATCTACTGGTCTGGAGTCTCTGGGGCAGTTCTACCCCCATAACTAATGTAAACTCATGCAGTAGACTCTGCCCCTGTTACAAATCTATACCTGGGCCCCAAGGCTTTCTGATACATCCTTGGAAATCTAAGTAGGATTATTGATGTTTTTACAGTTTCTATACTCTTCCCACCCCTAGAGATGACACCGCATGGAGGCTGCCATGGTTTACATTTGTGCCTTCCTGAGCTGCACCTGAGCCAACTTGAGTCATAGCTGGGCAGCCAAAAAGTGCAGCATCAAAATGCTGAAGCAGATCCTTGAAATAGTTTTGCCCCCAAAGCCTTGGCATTCTGGGCCTGTGATGCTCAGGCCAACTCCTAAGATCTCAGAAATGACTTCAGGGTCTTACTTCAATTTTTTTAATGAATAGTATCAGTTTCCTTCTATCCACACTAATCTCATTATCAAATGCATGGCCAGCACCCTTGATTTTTTTTTTTCTCCTGAACATGTTTTCTCATTCTTAACAACATGGCCATACTAATAATTTTCCAAACCTTTAAGTTGCAAATCTGAAATTCTTTTTTGATTATGTAGTCAGCTGTAAACATGCAGATGATAATGACTACACTGTAGAGAATAGTGGGACAACAAGATGGAAGAAACTTGGGTTCCTGAAAGATTTCATGGACCAGAGCCACCATGTAAACTGGGACAGTCTGAATTTAACATACCTGAAAAATACAGATACAATCATTACTATCACCCTCTCCTCAACTCTAAAAAAATTATCCTTCCATGTAGTCTCCATTACTTTCATAATAAAGATAAAACTCCTTTATGAAGAGAATGCAAGGTTCTTCATGAGTCCTGAATTTTATATTTTCAGTATCTTTCTAAATACCTTATACTGCGTTTTAATGAAATTATTTTTCTTCCTAAAATGCTCAGTCCTTTCACTTGTGTATGCCACTGCATATGCTATTTCTCCAGCTATAACTGATAAGCCTAGTGAAATCTTGTTTCCCTTTATGAATCAGCTAAAATATGTATGACTTTTAATTCTTCAACTACTCCAGGAGGAGTAAATGTTTTTCACTGATACACTTCATCCATTTGTCTTATCACATTGCATTTTAGTTCATCACATTGTGATTCCTCAATTGTCTGTATCTAACATGGTAAATAATTTGAGAGAAGAGACTATGTCTTCTACATTTTGTAGGTCAAGTATCTAGTATAATATTTTTTTCTCTAAAGATGCTTTTGCTGCTTGAATTTACAAGTAAAAGCTCAAGTACCTAGAAGCATATCCATGCTATGGTTTACATGTATCCCCCAAAGTTTCTGTGTTGGAAACTTGACCCCCATTGCAGCAGTGTTGGGAGGTAGGATCTTTAAGTGATGATTAGGTCATGAAGGCAATGTATATTAACTGTATGTGGTAATGCCATTATCATGGGAGTAGATTTGTTATCTTGGGAGTGGGTTCTTATAAATGATGAGTTCAGCCCCTCCCTCTCTCTCTCATCCACATTATGACTTCCACCATGTTATGACATAGCAAGAAAGCCCTCACTAGATCTGGCCTCTCAATCTTGGACTTCTCAGCCTCCTCAACCATGAGACAAATGCATTTTTGTTCATTATAAATTACCCAGTCCCAAGCTTTCCATCACAGCAGCAAAAATGGACTAAGATAGGAAATTGGTCACCAGAGTGGGGTGTTGCTATAAAAAATATCTGAAAGTGTGGAAGCAGCTTTGTAACTGAATAAGAGGTAGAGGCTAGAGCAAATTTGAGGTGAATACTGGAAAAAGTCTGGATTGCTGTGAATGGAGCATTAAGGACAATTCTGGTGAGGTCCAGAAGAAGAGAACAGCTACTGGGAAAGTGTGGAACTTCTTAAAGATATCTTAAGTGGTTGTGACCAGAATGTTGATAGAAATGTGGGCAGGAAAGGTATACCATGGAGTTCTACTCAGCCACAGAAAACAACGGTGACATATCACCTCTTGTATTGTCCTGAATAGAGCTAGAACCCATTCTACTAAGTGAAGTATCACAAGAATGGAAAAACAAGCACCACATGTACTCACTATGAAATTGATACTAACTGATCAAATATATGTGCACATATGGTAGTTACATTCATCTCCTGTGGGACAGGTGGGAGGGGAGAGGACGGATGAGTATATCCACACCTAATAGGTGTGGTGTGCACTGTCTGGGGGATGGACATGCTTGTAGTTGTGACTCGGGTGGGCCAAAGGCAATATATGTGACCTAAACATTTGTGCCCCTGTAATGTGTTGAAATAAAAAAAAATGTGGGCAATAAAGGCCATTCTGATGAGATTTCAAATGAAAATGAGGAATTTGTTATTGGAAACTTGAGTAAAGGTCATCCTTATTATAAAGTGGTAAAGAACTAGGACAAATTGTGTCCATAACCTGTATTCTTATGGAAGGCAGAATTTAAGAACAATTAACTAGAATATCTGGCAGAAGAACTTTCTAAGCAAAATGTTCAAGGAGTTGTGTGGCTAGTTTTAACTGCATATAATAAGATATGAGAGGAGGGAAATGATTTAAAGACAGAATTTATAATTAAAAGTTAAGCAGAGCAAAATATTTAGAAAATTTGCAGCATGACCATGTAAAGAGTGGGGCCATGGAAGCCTCCACCTAGATTTCAAAGTATGTACTGGACAGCCTAGGGATTCCAGGTAGAGATATGTCACATGGGTGGAACCACCACAGAGAGCCTTCACTAGGGTAATACCTAGTGGATCCATGGGAGCAAAGCCATTCCCCCCAGTGTGTCCAAGAAACAGCACATGGAGTGAAAGATCATTCTGGAGTCTTAAGAGTTAATGTTGTCTGCCCGATTGAATTTTGGATTTATCTAGGGCCAGTTATTCCTTTCTTCTTGTCTATTTCTCTTTTGAAAATGGAAATGTCCATCCTCTGCTTGTACCACTATTGTATTTTGGAAAGATGTAACTTGTTTGACTTCACAGGTCCAGAGGTGGAGGGGAATTTGCTGCAGGATTGACTGTGCCTTGAGTCTCACAAATACTTGATTTAGATGAAACTCTGGACTTCGGAATTTTTAGTTAATACTGGAACAAGTTAAGACTTTGGGGTCTATTGGGATGGAATGAATTTTGAATGTGAAAAGGACATGCATTTAGGGAACCAGTGGCAGAATGTTATAGTTTGAATGTGTCCCGCACAGTTCATGTATTAGAAACTTCATCCCCACGTGGCAGTATTTCGAAGAGGTACCTTTAAAGGGTAGTTAGATCAGGAGAGCTCAGCCCTCATGAATGGATTAATGCTGTTATCATGGTAGTGAGTTACATGTCATGGAAGGGAATTACTTATACTGGGAGTGGTTTCCTCATAAATTCTGAATTTGGTCAGCTTTCCTTTCTCTTTCATCCCTGTGATGTCTTCTGCCATTATTATGACACAGCAAGAGGGCCCTCACTGAATGCAGCACCTCGATTTTGAGCTCCAGAATAATGAGCCAAATAAATTTCTGTTCATTATAAGTTACCAACTCTCAAGTATTCTGTTACAGCATCCAAAACTGACTAAGATACAGAGTCACTCATAAAATTAATATAAATCCTATGATTAAAATTCAGATAAATCAGACTGCTAGGTTGTTGACCACACCAATTAAAAGCAGTAAAGTATTTAACAATATTTAGAAGAGATTAATTAGGACTTAAACTCACAAGAAAGATTTTTTGAATAATATTATTATTAATAAGAGGATAATAAGTATTAAAAGTTGGAGCTAGGACTCTTTGTGCTTTATACCCTAAGAAAATAATCATTTCTACCTAATACAGTAAGTAAAATAGGATTTGCTACAATATTGTAACCATCTCCATGAACAAATTTCAATGACCCCTATATGATTTTTTATAATCCTCTCCCTTAACTAACTACTTAATCTTTTTCATTATTTCCCAGAGATGGTCAATTTTCTGCAAGACACAGGAGTTAAGATTCTGAAGGCCTATGGTCCTGACACCAAGATTCTCCATCCCCCCATACCTGCCCCCAATGTACCTTAGCCACTTGTTAGTTACACTACAACCTGCCCCAACGCATGTGACCCCTTCATTAAAAGCCCATGATCTTCAATTTCCTCTATTAGTGGGGGAGATGGATTTGAAGCAGCTTCTCCCATGTTCTCCCAACAAGACATGTGTCATATTAAAAACTCGTTTCTTCCTTGGAAATCCTAATTGTCTCAATAATAGGATCTTTGTGTGATGAGCAACTGGTCCTTGGCCAAAACTCCCTTGCAGTTTCAATGCCAATGTTCCATGTGCTATGGAATATTAAATAAAATCACAATCTTAATTTTGTGCTTTATCTATAATACTTCAGGTCTATAATGCAAGCAAATTAAACTTCATATTAATAACTATAATGTGAAAGCACATGATTTCCACAGAGTATAGCAAAAAGGCATATGGTGTGTAAATAGCTGAGAAGTATTTTCAATGTATATTATCCAACATTCTATTGTATTTAAGATATGAACAAATTACATTTTCCATTGTAAATTAAAGTTAAACATATTATCCTATTATAAACAATTAAATTTTAAGAGGAAACCAGCCACAGAAGAAAATAACTTGGAACTTCATGAAGACATGGATAATGTACCAGTTCAGATTATTTTTACTATAAAAATCAAATAACCCACTAAGTCTTACTTAAAAAGGACTGAAATGCATTTTATCACATAACAAGGACCCTAGGGACAAAGCAGGTGTACCTGCTTTGATTCAGGCATTCAATAACTGTAATCAATGACCTGGATCTTTCATTTTATATTCCAAGCATTCTCAGTATTTTGCCCTGGGCCTTATAGGTGTTCCCTCAGGATATATGATGGCAATACCTCTTCTTGGCATCATACATAGATTCTACTGCAATAACTGGACAAAGAAGATGAACATATACCCCTATTGTGTGTTTTTTAAAATTTTTATTGGAGAGAAAAAATATTTTCAATAGGCCCTCAGGAGTCATTTCCTCCAATATCATTGACTATGCATGGTTAATGTGCCTGTACAATAGAATTATACAGGACTGGAAAAGTGAGTGTCTAGCATTTTTAGTCTTTATACTGGACAGTGAGTTTCATCATATCCTGTGCATATTTAGACAGTTACACTCATTCTATTATGCTTGTATTCTTCCCTAGACTGTAGGTTTATCAATAAAAACAATTTATTTTAATTTGTATTCAATACATTTTCTTTCTATAAGTGAAAGAGAAAGAAAAAGAAGACAGAAAGAAAGAGAGAGAGAGGAAGGGAGGGAGGAAGGGAATGGAAGGATATTAATTGTAAATTTTAAATATGGAGGACCTTCCCCTTTGCCCAAGCTATGTCACTCCAGTGATAAAACCAGAGAAAAGTAGCATGCTAACTGAGCAACATTAAAGTAGCACATCAATCTGTTTTATTTTCTGAAGCTCCTTTGGTATCCTTTATGAATGTCTATTTTAAGACATTTCTTTTTTTTTGTTTGTTTGTTTTTTTTAGACAAAGTCTCACTCTGTTGCTCGGGCTAGAGTGCCATGGGCATCACCCTAGCTCACAGCAATCTCAAACTCCTGGGCTCAAGCGATCCTCTTGCCTCAGTCTCCCGAGTAGCTGGGACTACAGGCATGCGCCACCATGCCTGGCTCATTTTTTCTATATATTTTTAGTTGGCCAATTAATTTCTTTCTATTTTTAGTAGAGATGAGGTCTTACTCTTGCTCAGGCTGGTTTCGAACTCCTGACCTTGAGCGATTCTCCCACCTCAATCTCCCAGAGTGTTAGGATTACAGGCGTGAGCCACCGCGCCTGGCCTATTTTAAGGCATTTCAACAAAAACCAAGGGACTATTTCTTCACTCATACTCAATATATTTATGCTGATGTCACATAGCTGTCTTGAAGTTGTATTAAAAGTTTCAAATTCAGATAAATAATTTAGCCATAGCTGCTTCAGGTAGAAAGTAATTCTTGTTTCCTTCAGATTATACAATCATTTTGAAAATGATTAATTTTTAATCACAATAAAGTTAAACATATTGCCTTATTGTGGAATGATTGAGTAATTAGGAGAAGATGCAGAGATATAAATTGGGTCTACATCCAGTGATTTAATACGTACCTTGGAGTCAAATGCATACAACGAGGAACACAAAGTTTAAGCCCTGTGTTAAGCTCCTCATTTTCACATGGTAGCCCATGCTATATGCTAAAGAAGGGCAAGACTTAACTGCGATATAATGCCATTTGGGCACATATTACACTATAATGGGCCTATTGTCACTAAAGTTGAAGTCACAGTGATTTTCAGTGCTCCAGAGGAACCATAATGAAGCATAAAACATGCCCTGAAGTGGGTTAGTGCTTTTTAAATGACCGGCACTGATGAAATCTGTCTCTGAATACATGAATAAACTTTACTGACAAACTTCATGGCATAATGAGAGCCATAGCATAAATACTGAAAAAGTGGAATCTTTTGGCAAATAAAAATGTACTGAGGAAAGAAAAAAAATTGTCCTTTGTTGTTGATAAGAATGAGCTGTATTTAGACATGCTTTATATACGCCAACTTGATCATTAAACATCATTTATTTTAAAGAATAATAATTTGAGCATCATCTTCTACTTTATATTCCCTTCACTTCTTCCTTTGACTAATGTAATAACTGCCTATACATATACTTGACATACAATGAGTCGTTATTGTTGAATGTGTAAATGAGTAGATTGAAAAGTACACTCTCTCTTTTTCTCTTTCAATTTGAAGTTTTCATTCCATAACACCAACGTTGCATATCATTTCTTCACACACAAAAACATCGTTATAGCCTTTTATTGTCTCACATCTAAATTATCTTTTTAATTGTCTATAACATTTATAGAATATATTAGATTCAGAAACATGTCATATTATGATATTATAAAATGTTTCTATGCCAGGTGTATGATCCACCTCTAAAGGTATAATTCATTTACCAATTAGCATTTTATGATCCATATTTAGTCCATTGCATTTAACAACAAGGTGGTCAAATATTTCAACAAATATTTGTTGAACAAATAAGAATGATAACAAACACTGCTAAACACTGGAAGAATATGATGAAAGACAATAGATGAGACTTACTTTCAAAAGAATTAAAATCTATTGAGAGAGAGAACATGAAAATGACAAAGCCAAGATACATTTATAAATAATGTTGAAATTATAATATTTGTTCATGAATGAACAAAGGGTATTTTTTTTCTGTTGATGGTTAGGGATTCACACACATGAAAGATCCTCAGATAATTTGAATAGTGCTATAATTATATAAGGACACAACAATTTGTTAAGTTATACCTCCAATAACCCCAGCAGTATTACAGTGATGAAAGAGCCAAGCAGGAGTTTTTCTTGTCTCCAGTAGAGGAAGAGAAAAAATAGCCAATACAAAATAGAACCAGAGTGTTTTTCATCAAAATGTTCTACTCTCTAGGAAAAAAGACTTTACCTGAGCCTCATCCTATCTGCGGGAAGGAAGTTTCCCCTACTCTAACCCCAACTAACTTTCATGTCTCACTTGTAGGCAGGGAAAATAAGAAGCTAAGAAACACTTGTGAAAATCAGAGCCCAGGAACACAGCCCACTAAAAGAATGAGACTCAAGCATAAGCTTATATAAATTGGGATTTATTTCAAGTATGAAAGAATGATTCAACATTTGAAAACTCAACCACATCTATGGACAAAAGAAAAAATATATATATATAATCATATCAAGTGATGCAGAAACAGAATGTGAAAAAATACAACATTGATTCATGATAAAATCTCAACAATTAGAAATAGAACGAAACTTCCTCAACATGATTAAGAACATCTACAGCTAACATCATACTTATGGGTGAGAACACCTACAGCTAACATCATACTTATGGGTGAGAAACTGGAAGTTTTCTCCCTAAGTTCAGGAACAAGGAGCAACTTTCTCATTACTCATATTTACCATTATTTACTATTATATTTACTGGAAGTCCTAAGAAGGATAATTATACAAGAAAATAAACTAAATGATATAGAAATTGAGAAGGAAGAATGTTTACAGTAGCTTTATTCATAAGTGCTAAAAACTGTAAGCTACTAAGTTTCCCTTCAGTATGTGAATAAACTGTGATACGTTAGTATAACCATGTATTATGCCATGATAAAAAAAGAAATGAGCTCTCAAGCCACAAAGAGACATGAATGATCATCAAATGCATACTACTAAATGAAGGAATTCAGTCTGAAGGGTCTACATACTGAATGAGAAGAGTTATGTGACATTTTGGAGAAAACAAAACTGTAGAAACAGTAACAAGTTAAGTGGTTGCTAGGTGTTGAGTAGGTGAAATGCAGGTGATTTTTTAGGGCAAGGAAACTATTCTGTATGATACTACAGTGGTAGATACATGATGTTATACATTTGTTAAAATCCATAGAACTGACAGCATGGAGTCAAACTCAATGAATGCAGCTATAAGCAAAATCATGTAGCTGGTCAGGGTATCCCAGGATAGAATGAAGGCTAGGATGAAAGAATCTATAAAAACTGTAAATACAAATGTATGAGATGACTTTACAAAAAGAGATTGGGGGAAATGGTGCTAGCCTCAGTTAGTTTGAAAATGAGTAGAAACAGTAAGACTAGAGGCAAAAGGAACTTCACATAACTACTGTACTCTAGTTGATAAAGTTGTTTCCTGTGATAGTACAAGTTAATAATTCTGATATTGCTATACATGTTTAATGAAGATGGGCAATTAAGTAAATGAATGGCAAATGCTAGGAGCCAGGTTCTCCACCATTGGATAGAGAACTTTCAAGTAAGCAAGGGGGGGGGCAAAAATGATATAGGTGGTGATAGATTGAAATAGGAAACATCAGTATGAATTCATATTTAGCTTAATATCCATATAAGTGGTTAAACATAGGAGCATTTAGAGATATGTGCAAATGTACTTGATGGTGAGAAAATGGAAAATTTCTTCCTAAGATTAGGAACAAAAAGGACCTTTCTCACTTTTCATATTTAACATCTTAGTGGAAATCTTAACAAGGGCAATTAGGCAATGTGTGTTAGTGTCTACACATAAATTTTCTAGACTGAGAAGGACTAGAAAAAAATGACACACCAGTAGTAATGAGTACACCTAGAATCTGGATCTTGTGAACCAGACTCCTTGGAGAAGTGTCTGATTCTAGAGTTTGAACAGGAAATAAAAAACACAGGACTAGAGCATCATGCAAAGTCATGAAGTAAGGAAGCTTTAAAAACAAAATAGAACAAATTGATAGGTATACATCAAAGAGGCACAGAAGCCAATTGAAAGAGCTCCCAATGGCCAAACTTAGAACAATTTGAGCAAAAAAAAATAAATGAAGAGTATGGATTATAACCCAAGTATAAAATGGACATCCGTTGGTCCATACTAATATAAATAAATGATTCAATAAATAACTAAATTGGGAAGAAGAGGTGGATCTCCCATACAGCATTCTAAATGATTTATGTAGATCATCTGCCCTAAAGGAGGGGGAACATTATTCTCCACCTCTTAAGTGTAGTCTGCATACAACTACTTTCTCTCAATGAGTTCACTGTGGAAAGAAAGCTATGAGGTAACTTTATTGTGGAAAAACCTGATTAATACTACATTAGCCATTGATCAAGGTCAGTGCAAACAGTGGTAAATCAGCTTGACAGTGTGTACCCTTAATAATGGCAATTTACCTCTGCGGTATTTCTCCCACAAACTTACAACCCCAGTGTAAACACAAAAATCTACAGGACAAATTGCAACAGAGGAACATTTTACACATACCTGACCAGTATGCCTCAAAACTGTCAAGGATATCACAAGCAAGAAAAATCTGAGAAACTCTCACAACTAAGAAGGATATAGGAGAAATACAACTAAATGGTGTCCTGGATCAGATGCTGAAACAGAAAAATGACATTTGGTTTAAATCTAATAAACTGTGAGGTAAGGACTTTAGTTAATCATAGTGTATCAATATTAATTCACTAATCATAATAAATGTGAGATATTAATGATAGGAAAACTGGATATGGGACATATAGGTACTCTTTGCACTATATTTTCAATTTTTCTTTAAATATACAAATATTTGAAAAAATAATGCCTACTTTTAAGAAAAGGATTTACATGTAAAAAAACAGAAAAACTTCATAACACTGCTTAAAGTTCAATATTATGGGAATTTTCAAACATGTTCGTGGCTATATTTGCTTTATTTCAAATTTTCAACTTCTAAATGTTCTGTTTTTGCTTCTCCCCTCTATCACTGTCTAGAGAAGTATTGAACCATGATTTCCTTGCACATGGTGGAAGAGAAGCAAATTAGTACATTAGGTTGGGGTTTTAGCAGAATGTTTTAGGCGGCTTATATGAAACCCTTTAACACATTAAGTTTTGCTTTAACACTTCATAATTGTGGCATTTAAAAATATTTCACTGTATTCTACCTTTTGTTTTGTCAATTAATATGCTAGGTCTCAGTATAGTATTTTACATAATCACATAATTCCTGAGACATTGCATTCTTACTTAAAAGCAAAAAGCTATATGACAAAATTGAGGTAGACCTGGCCCTCTTTACAACACATTTCAAACGATTTGGTTAGCAGGAATAAAATATTTTAAGGGCTTAATATTTCAAGGTTTTTGTACTGCGTGAGAAACCTCTAGTGAGTTTACACTTGGCTGATGAAAGACTAAATAATTCCTCAGCCCATTAAAATTATCTGAGTGATGTATCAAGCCAACATATCATTAATATTTGTGGTTAATGTTCAAAACCACTTGGTTCCTTACTGAAGTACTTTTATGTCTGTTTAAAATTTCAGATCATTGAAACTCTGTGGTTTAAATACTGTTTTCAAAATAAATAAGTACTTATTCTTAATTGCAGAGAAAAGTACATTAAATTTCATGTGATCTTTATTGCTCTGTATCATACTGTTTTTCATTTATTTTTTTAACCTGTAATAAGGTCCTCTGTGTGGAGCATTTCACAACCAGAAAGCTGAAAACATTAAAGAGCCAATTTATATGCATAAAAATAATGTAACTTATGCTACCTAAGGAAACTAGGCCCTTGAATAAGAAACAAAATTCTTCAGTAGTTAGCCAGGTATATAAGGTCTGTTAGGAAAATTACTAATAATTATAACAAAATTAAGATGAGATTTTCATTCTTTATAGGTCATTCTTAGGCATTGGTTTTGTATCAGCACTGACCTTCGTTGTGAATAGTAGATATGTGTTTGCAAAATGATTCATGAGCATGAGCACATACATATATGTGGTTCCTGTACAAAAAGAGAGATAAAATTAACTATGAAAGTATAAAGTCAAGTGACTAAAATAAATATTTAAGAAAAACTTCTAAAATAATAAAAATAAAATATATCATTTCCTAACAGCAGTTAGAGAATAAAGAAAATGTGATAAGTCTAACAAAACTTAGAAAATAAGGAAGAAAGTGAAAGCAAACAGCATGGTAAACAGCAAAATGTAAGTGGTAAGATTGCATAATATTAAAATTTAACAAAATCCAGACAAATGCACTTTTTGAAAAGCTAAACTAAAATATTCATAAAGAGGAACATGGAGAGTAAGAGAGAAAAATAACTTTTTAAATGCTAATGAAAATAACACTAGAATGGATACATAATTATTAAAATAGAATCCCAGATGAGAAGCTAATTAAAGATAAAAAGGTTTATAACTAAAAAATAAACTTTGATCATCTGATGAAGGAAGAAAGTCAAGTCAAAAAGAGAAAGAGCAGCAAAGATTTAGAAGAACTAGACTATGAAGAGTGAGTTGGGAAAACAGGGAAATTGTGGCATAACTGGACCATAAATTTTACATGGAAGTTTGCAGAGAAAGTAAGGAATACCACTTCACAAGTGACTAGCGAGATACTTGGAATGAAATTTGTTTGACTTTCTAAGGAATTTAAAATATTCTTACAATCATTTATATAAAAATTTAATTAAAAAAAAAATACAAGTGTGCCAGTGTAAGGGAAATTCATTTGTATAAGCAGTAAGTTTCTTAGGCCAGACTAAAGTAATTGCTGGCATGTCTTCTGCCAGCCTTCCAGGAAGGCATAAGTCAACACATTTATGCAACCAAGGTGCTATCGCCTATGTGAACCCGTGTGATCATGCTTTCCTGTGGCATGTTGCCTCTAGTGTTCTAAGCCATATATAAGTGCTCACCATAGTATCGGCCATGCTCTTGCAGCTGCATCCCCCCCAACAATAAAGAACATGTCTCATCCGCCATTCTTCTCTTCTTTCAACTCCTGGAAGCCTGCTCCAGCGTACTCGCTAGCCACAGAGCCCACGTCCCACAGACAGATAATCAGGTTTTTTTTTAGAAATATTAGATGAGGTGGATGCTTCTATTAAGCATCTGACTGTCTATTGAGAAGATAAGCTACTGAACCATTTATTATAGTATAAGATGAGAAGTGTAATGAAAGAATTCAGAGGAAAAGAAAACAGAAATCACTTAGGTCTTACAAACAGAGAGAATTGGTTGCTCCCCAATGAACAAATTGAGAAGCCAATAGTTTTATTGAGGTAACCTGCTGTTATAAGCATGGGGAAGGCACTTTCTTAACAGCCTTGAAAGGGGAATGGAGAGGGATGGTGTTATTAGACCCCCAAAACCAGGGCCATCTGGAGAGATCTGAAGCTACAATTAGGGTGTGGGGTAAGTGGTCTGATGGTATTTGGGACCATGGAGGGAGATAGCTAGAGTTACAGAGAAAAGAGGCACAGTCCATGCCAGAATCATTTGGTGCAGCAATATAGGAGAGGGAAATATATACTGCTTCTCTTTCATTGTCTGAACCTACCAGAAAGTCAATTGTTAAATTACCCTTTGAAATGTGGTTATTTAAAATGTAAATCAGAGGCAGAGAGGAGATGGAGAACTGACATGAAAAGGACAGGACAAATTATTAGCATCAGGAGCCTTAAATGGAGGATATATAAATAAATAGATGACTAAAAATGCTTCTTGAGATATGAGATTAAATTTTATTTTAAGGAAAAATTTAGGATTGGTTAAATGAGTGAAAAATGATAAACTGTTTCAGACTATATTTTAAGTACACATAAAATATTCATAAGAAAAAAATTGAACACATTGACCATGAAACAGATACAAACATATGCACTGTTATTAGATACTAAAAAGCAAATAGAACAATGACAATTTCTTTATATTAAACGTAATTCCTATCAAAATTAAAACAAATTTTCTTTGAGGAACTTGATGAAATAATTCAATAATTTATGTATAACTTACAACCACATAAAATAAACAATATACTCAAGAAGAAAAACACTAGGGCTGTAGCAGGAGTGCTATGGGTACCAGGGTCAGGAAAATAATGGAACAATAGAATGTAAGAGACTGCCCAAGACAGCCTAAAATTTAAAGAGAGATTCAATATATGAAATAGGTAGCATTATATATAAGTAATTATCAATAAATTTTTCTGGGGAAATTACAGTCTGTATTGGAAACAGATTAAATTAATGTCTTAACCTCCATCTGTAAAGCAAAATAAAATTCTCAAGGCTCAGCAACGTTATCAAAAGGCTCACACCGTTATCAAAAACCCAAGGAGGTTTTGGCGTAGATTCACTTGCTCAACATAGTAAGATCCAGTTATTGAGACAATGAGGATTGCCAAGGAAGAAAGGAATCTTAATGGGAAAGATGTCTGCTGTGAGAATGAGGAAAATAGTCTCAAATCCATGTCCCTGGCCAACAGAGATCACAGGCTCTGTGCACTGGGGGGCCCTGTGCACTGGGGTAGGTCACATGCACTGGGGCAGGTCATCGGGGAATGGTGATTCTTGGTATGAGGAATCTTGTCCAGGGGCTTTTGGAATCTCAACTACTTTGTCTTGTAAAAAATTTGTCATTTCTGGGAAACAACACAAAAACTTCAAGGAGTTAGTTGAGGGAAGAGATCATTAAAAAAACATAGAGTGGTTACTGAAATTTGTTCTTAGAGTAAGTTAACAACCAGCTTCTTTCTAGTTCATTCCTTCTTTCTAGTTCATTCCTCAGTTTTGGGGAATTAAGACTTAATCTGTCTGGCTGCTTTCTGCTCAAATGGGATGTAATTGCAGTATGAGGAAAAATGAAAATGTTGAGCCTGTAACCTAAACTTTTTAATCCACATTGTTGAATAGCTACCCTCTTCTCACTAAGGTAGTAAAACATATCCAGAGTACCCATCACCTCTGGGATCCATCTTTGGAAATACTGGTCCAATATTCCCCAGACACAATCTCCATCCAACTTTTCCCTAGTTACTTGTGACATCGGTTTTAGGGAGCTAGTTTAATGGTCAACTTCCAACATGTTATGGACTGCTAATGAGGGGCTGGGGTAAGAAAGAAGCATGGGATGTCTGGGTACAGTTATTAAGCAGAACACTCACAAGGTCACAGTGGGTCATGTACTGAATAAAGCTAGGATGATAAATTCAGCAGTGGGCTAGGTTAGTGGAAGAGGTGACAGATTGCGATATACTAATTAAAGAGTTGTCTTACCAGGCAAGTAAGAATCCCCAAAGGACAAGCAAGGCCAACAGGACACATATTTTCACTCTACTTGTCCTTTTTATGAAAGAGTAGCTTTAGGTCCTCCAAGGGCTCACAAACTCAGTGTTTTTCTGGTTTCCGTGTTGGCAGGGAGTTTTCTGGTGATGTTGATTGTATTCAAGTATAGTGATTTCAGTCCTGCTAGCTTGACTGATGAGTGTGTGGTCAGGAGCACCTCAAAAGGGCCGATCCACTGCTGTTTCAATTGATCCTCAGATGCTGGTTCTGCCAAGTTTTGAGTAAGAGCTTATCTCCTGGCCTCAAGGAATAGAGGGGTACATGTGTCAGAAACTGGCACCTGTTGGAAGAAAACTCAGAGATACTAGCTAGAAACCAACTAGAAAGAAGCTGGTTATAACTTGCTCTAAGAAAAAATTTCAGTTACCACGCTGTTTTGAGTATGATGGCACCTCCATTTCTGTGAGCAAGGGCTCATTAGGTAAACCCTGATTAGGGTCCCTCAGCAATGGTCTCCCACAAAAAATTTCAAAGGGGCTAAGTGCCAACTTGCTTTTGGGGACCACCTGAATTCTCAGCAGGGCAATGGACAGTACTTTATCCCAAGTTAAACTGGTTTCTTCTTGGCAGATTTTAGAGAGAATAATTTGTCGAGTTCTAGTCATCCACTTGATTTTTCCCAAAGATTGAAGTCTCCATGACAAATGTGATTTCCAGGCAATCCCCCAAATTTGTGAGATCTCTTGAGTAACCTTGGCAACAAAGACAACTCCATTATTGCTTTGAGTAATTTGGAGAAGTTCAAACCAGGGTATCATTTTTTTTTAAGAACTTTGGTGACCTCATAGGCCCTTTCAGTACTAGTTGGGTAGGCTTTGACCCATCCTGAAAAAGTATCAACAAGGATCAATAGTTATGGAAAGTTTCCAGGAACTCACAGCATCATGGTAAAAGCTACTTGCCAATCCTCTCCAAGGAAAATTCCTCTCCATTGATTCCCTTCCCTAAGGAGGCAGCTGTGAACCATGAAGGGAAGGTTTTGGGTTGTTTCTCAGGCATATGGGGCAACTCTGGATTACAGCTTGAATGGTCCTCTGCAGGTTGGGCCCAGCAAGATAAGGATGTGTCCACTGTAATATGGCATCACACTCGAAGTGGGTACTCTCATGAATTTGTTCAAGTACAGGTCTCATGAGGGCCCCAGGAAGAAGGACTTTCCCCTTTTCATTTATAAGTTATTTTTGGTCATTATTTTTAGCAAATCCCCATTCTTTTGCCCTTTTAAAATCCATTTTAGAATATGTGGGAGTCCTGGTTATCCAATTGTAGGGAGGGGATTAAGGCCAGTTCGTTGGACAATTGTTGGGCTGCTCTTTTGGCCATCAAGTCTGCCATGGTGTTTCCTTCAATATTATGACCATCTGTCCTCTGATGTCCCTGGCAGTGCATAATGTCTACCCGGGCAGCAAAATGGCTTTGGCTTTTAATAACTCAAGAATCTGTGTTCCATATTTAATTTCCTTATTTCCAGAGGTAAGGTGCTCTCTCTCCTTCCAAATAGCTCAATGAGTGTGTACCACCATAAAAGCATACTTAAAATTAGTATACATAGTGATATGCTTATTTTTCCCATGGATAGGACTCTAGTTAATACAATTAATTCAGCCTTCTGGGAAGATGACCCAGGGGTAGTTCTTGTGCCTCAATTACTTGTTGGCTGGTAAACCCAGCTTTGCATTGTCCCGGTTCCGTAAAGCTGCTTCCATCCACAAAGACCTCCTCATCTGGGTCCGGCAGGGGCTGATCAGTCAAATCTGGTTGACTAGAATACACCTGGTCAATGATTTTTATGCAATCATGGACTTGGAAATGAAAGTCTGTAGGCAGCAGGGTAGCTAGATTTAAGGTGAACACTCTTTTCAAAGTTACATTAGGATTATCTAACAAAACAGTCTGATATTTATCCAATTGCTCAGCTGTAAACCAAAAGTCTCCCTTTCATTCCAACAAGAGTAATACATAATGCACGGTATGCATAGTCCCTGATTGCCTGAGAGTAAACTTTTCAGGTTCCTGTAAAATATCACAAATAGCAGCCACTGCTCTCAAACAAGGGGTCATCCTTTTGTTACCACATCCAATTGCTTAAAGAAGAACTCTACAGATCTCTTATGCCGCCCCCCAAAGTTTGTGTCAATAGCCTGAGTCCATCCTTTCTTTTCTTGAACAAACAAATCAAAAGTCTTACTTCAGTCTGGGGGCCCCAATGCAGGACAGTCATTAATTTTTCTTTAATAGTCAAGAAAGCCTGAGATAGTCCCCTGTCCAAGTGAGGGGCTCCTTTTCTTCTCCTTTGGAAACTCCATAGAGGGGTTTTTTTATTAGCCCATAGTTAGGTATCAAAATCTGGCAAAACCCGGCCATATCCAAGAAGCCTCAAGCCTCAGGGACTGCTACTCAGTTTACAGTCTCTCTCCAGTCTGGGAGGAAGTTTCCAGTTCCTGGAGACAATTCAAACCCCAACTGTTTGGCAGCGGGAAGTGAAATGTGAGCTTTGATCTGAGATGCCTTATATCCTTTGTCAGCCAAGAAATTTAATATGATTACAGTATGTTGCCTTGATGCAACATATAAGGATATCATCTACATACTACAACATCATTCCCTTGCCTAAAACTATTTCCCTCATATCTGTAGCCAGAATCTCTCTAAAGATTGTTGGGGAGTTTTTAAATCCCTGAGAGAGGACAGTCTAGCAGTGCTGGCATTTGGCTCTAGATTTTAAATCTTCCTATTCAAAAGCAAAAAGTTCTTGGGATTTGGAAGCAAGGGGAATGCAAAAGAAAGCATCCTTTAAATCTATTATGGAAAATCATGCAAAATTTCTGGATAAGGTGGTAAGGAGGGTGTAAGAATTTGTTACCACAGGATGAATATCCTCCACTATCTGGTTCATTGTTCTTAGATCTCGAACAAATCAAAAGTCCTGAGTTCCACATTTTTTAACCGGCAGAATGGGGATGTTGTAAGAAGAACAACAGGGTCAAGGAAGTCTATGTTATAAGGAGACTGAAACTAGGGGTTGAAAGACCTCCTTAGCTAGAATTTTCAATGGGCCAGAGGTCTTCTTCTAAGTGAGGGTCCCATTCAGGTGGTAGGAGTGGGCTTTGAGTTTTGGATTCTTGTTCTCCAATCTTTACAAAAGCTTCTGACCTCTGCACTATAATCTTATGTTCAATCTGATCTGGCTCATTTTGGTAAAGAAACATAAAAGACTACACATGTGGGATTGCATCCCATTTCAAAAACCAATGGCAAAATAAACCTAATTGGAGAATAGTATCATAGTTTAGTGATCCATTAGGAGGCCAGATTTCCCCAGACCCTAGAGAGTATGGGGGCCAAGCAGTATTACAAAAGAATATCATTTTTTTTTCTCCATACACTCGTGACCATATTCAGGCCAATTTTGAAGACTGCAACTCAACAAGCTACATTACAGGATCAAATTCCTATTTCCCACACACCATACACACACCAACATACACTTACTCAATACCCACAAAGAAGGTTACAAACAAACTACAGTTCAACTAATAAGCCCAGGGAGTTCCAAATCAAAACAGTTAGGTTAGTTCCCACTCTCACAAATGGTTGGGGGATTATCCAACCCCAAACAGGAATTCCCTCGAAATTCCCCAAATTGAGAGAGGAGTCCCCCACTGTGCAGTACCTTCAAATAGCACCCACCCATCCCCAGACAACACAAATGCCTAAATTCAGAGTTATTTTCTTTAGGGGCAATCAGGAAGCAATCAAGAATGTGTTGGAGGTTGGAACAGTGGAGCTGGTGGGAGAGTCCAAGGTCACCCTCTGGCAAATATGGCCAGCCAGCTGCTAAGGAAAGCTTTTGGCTGTCCTCACTCCACAGCCACCAAACCACGAGCAACACCTTCCTAGTCAGTGAACCAAAATTGTTATTGAAACTGCAAGAGGGGGTTGGCCTAGATCCAGTTGCTGACAGCACAAAGATCCAATTATTGAGACAGTGAGGATTGCCAAGGAAGAAAGGAATTTTAATGTAAAGACATGTGGTGGGAGAATGGGA
>CAUYRT010036000.1:0-31784 GCA_963574885.1 Lepilemur ruficaudatus
TTTAATACATGATAAGTAGGTCTGTAGCTAGGTATCGTTGACATTTAAATGTTCCTGTCTAAGCCGGGCGCGGTGGCTCACGTCTGTAATCCTAGCACTCTGGGAGGCCGAGGCAGGCGGATTGCTCAAGGTCAGGAGTTCGAAACCAGCCTGAGCAAGAGCGAGACCCCCGTCTCTACTAATAATAGAAAGAAATTAATCTGACATCCTAAATGTTCCTGTCTAAAATTGTTCAAACTTAACCAGATGGTGTTGAAGAGCAGTTAGATTTTGAAAACTCCAGATACTGACTGAAGAATTTCAGTGCATGACATTAAATAATCAACACGTGAAGTACATGCAAAAGAACAGGAAGATTGACATCTACTGAGGATAGTCCACACATAATATTTTTATGCAAACACCTATAGGGAGAGCAATTTGAGATCCAACAGCACAAAATAATGATGTAGAAGAACCTAAAATACAAGATGCAGAAAGTAAGAAAGGAAGAGGAAAAGAAGCAAAAAAAAAAGAAAGAAAATAATAGAAGACAGAACAACAGCAGGACCAGAAGCGGAATCACTAAAGATACAAGAGAAAATAAAGATCAACCGATAAGTTTGAAAACAGTATTTTATTTTGTGAACCTAGCAAGGTTGTGGAGTTTTCAGCAGAGTTTTAGTTGAGGATTTGTGTTTTGTTTTTTACTTAAGATATTATCAAAGATTAAAGAAATCCCAGACTTCTAGGCTGAGAAACTGAAAATGGATGAGCCCCCTGACTGGCATGGAGGAATCCAGTTGTAAGAAAGCCAGTTAAAAGGGCAGGAAGAGCCATATATCTCAAAGTGACACAGTGGCACCATGGGAATTGTGTAATTGTACCATGTCAGAGCTACAGGCATAATTTGGAGCCATAAATCCCCACAGAGAGACAATTTTTGCAGTTATGAGAATAAATAGGTGTATCAAACACAGTCCACACTCAATAAATATTTGTTAGAATAAGCTGAATGAAAAGGAATGGGTAAAAAAAATAAACAAGAGCAAGGAGCTTACGGCAGAGCCTTAGAAGATGTCCTTGCTGTGAAAAGTCAACCAAAGAGACTGAACAGCAATTTCAAAAGAGGAAGGAGGCAAAAAAGGAAAGTGCAGTGTCAAGGAAGCCAAAATTAAGTAATATTTAAAAGACATGTTCATTGGTGTCAAAGGAAAAGAAGTAATATAAGGAAACTGGGTTATATGTTTGGGGAAAAATGTGTTTTAAAATGTTCTCTGGAAAAAATATGATCCTTAAGATTTTCTGAAAACTGTGGCTGAGTCTTACAGGCTACAGCAATTTATGGTAACAACACTCAACAACTATACAAATTAAGTCAAAGCCAATTTCAGCTAAGAAAAAAATTTAAACCTGTTGAGAAGGTGAGAACAAAAGAGGGAAAGAAAAAAATCCCCTAAAAGGAAAAAACATTATTTGGGCTTTAACAAACTTAATGACACCATGCTTAATGACAAACTTAATGACATCATGACTCTTTTTCTCCTGCTTTCTCGGATAAAAATAAAGCAGTGTCCTAGATCCAAAGTGCAGGGAAACTAAGACCTTCTGGTGATTATTTAGGAGTTGTTATAGATAGAACTTTGTTGCAAAATATCGGGAGTCTTCACCTGGGATTCTTGCACTGGGACACGCCTACTACTTATGCGTGGAACATGGTCCGTGGCTTGCATCAGATTCTCAAAGAGCTTGTTACCCCACAAAGGTTAAAGAACACCATTCTAAAGAAGGTAATCCTTTTGACCACTGGGGGAAAACTTTAAAGGAGTTTTGATGGCAAGTGGGCTGATGTCTGCACATCCTTATTCATCCTTACCATTTCCTCTTCCATCTCCGCGGAAGGATTGCTCTCCTCGTGAGCTTCTCTGTGCTTTAAATCTCACCCCACCCCACTCCATCCCCACCGTTTCTTCTCAGGTGCCTTTGCCCCATAAATTGTAGTTCCCAAGGCTCCATATCCAATCCCTTTCCCTTTTTACTTTATACATTCTATCTGGCCAAGCTGTATTCTCTATGGCTCCAGCCAATTTCTAAAGGATGGTCATAAAGTCTGAAAACATAGGTGAATATGTAAGACATGATTTATTGATACTGTATTATAACATATGACAAAATATTATTATCTATGTGTTCAGAATGTATGGCCATCCTATATAGATTTATGGTTTCCAGATCAATCTCAAGCCAAGAAGTCTCTCTTGAGCTGGATGTGATTTTCAGACTGTGGACGGTCTATAGAACATCTCCACTTGGCATCCCCCAGACACTTCTCATGTAACATGTCCAGATCATAGCTCACCATTTCCCCCCAACACCCTCCTTTGGTCCCCATCTCAGGGACTGGTATCCCCATTCTTATCCAACTCCCAAAGCAGAAACCTGGGAGTTATCCTCAGCAGCAGCCTCTTCTTCCCCACTTTTCCTTCCAACTGATCACCAATCCTGTCTATTCTACCTCATAAACACTACAAATCTACTCCTACCCCAGCCTGTCTCCACTGATATTGCCTTAGTTTAAGCACTTACCATTTTCATTCCCAGTGCATATAAAAGTTGTGTTTATACTATACTATAGCCTATTATGTGTGCAATAGCATTATGTCTAAAAAAATAATGAACATACCTCAACTCAAAAACACCTTATTGCTAACAATTGCTAAAGATCATTGAGCCTCAGCGAGTTGTAATGTTTTTGCTGGTGGAGGGTCTCACCTCCATGTTGATGGCTGCTGACAGATCAAGGTGGTAGTTGCTGAAAATTGGCGCAGCTGTGGCAATTTCTTGAAATAAGACAACAATGAAGTTTGCTGCATCAACTGATACTTCCTTTCACAAAAGATTTCTCTGTAGGATGCAGTGCTGTTTGATAGCATTTTATCCACAGTACAACTTTCAAAATTGGAGTCAACCTTCTCCAACTCTGCAGCTATTTTATCAACGAAGTTTACGGAGCATTCTAAATTCTTTGTTGTCATGTCAACAAGCACTTTCTTTGCTCATCCAGAAGTAACTCCTTGTCCATTGAAGCTTTATCATGAGATTGCAGCAATTCAGTCACAGTTTCAGACTCCACTTCTAATTCTAGTTCTCTTACTGTTTTTTCCACATCTTCAGTTGTTCCTTTTACTGAAGTCTTGAGCCCCTCAAAGTCATCCATGAGGTTTGAAAACAACTCCTTCTAAACTCCTCTTAAAGACTTTTTTATGAAGATAAACTTTTGAACAAAGATCTACAGTAGGTAAGAATGGGAGCCATACAAATATTTTAGGAAAGAGCATTCCAGTCAGAAGGAATAGCAAGTGCAAAGGTCCTGGGGCTGGAACATGCATCATGACATGCACCAGGAACAGTGACTCTATTGTAGCTGAAGTGGAGCAAGGCTAGAGGAGAAACGCCAGGAGTAGGAGATGAGCCCAGAGATGCAAAAGAAATGAGATTCACTAGGGCCTTCTAGACTTTCCTAAGGACTCTGGCGTTTACTCTGAGTGAGATGGGGAGCCAGTGGAGCAGAAGAGTGACATGATCTGACTTCATTTTTTAAAAGGATCACTCTGTCTATTGGGTGGAAAATAGAATTTAGGGCACACAGGCAAAAGCAAGGAAACCAATTGCAATGATGCAGAGGAGAGATGAAGCTAGAGGTGATAAGGAGTTGGATTCCGAATATATTATAGACATATTTTTAAGATCCCTCCGAAGTATGACTTTATGCCCACTCATTCTCTTTCCTTGAGTCTTTGGGATAAATCTGGAATCTCCATTAATCTAGGGTCCTGGAACAGTGAGGATGTCAGTTACCAAAGTTTGGGTTTGTGCCTTTCACTGATTTTAAAGAGTCTATGAAGTGAAGAGTAAGCAATAATGCAGAGGAAAGGAGATAAGTGGTTAATATTGGTCAGGATAAGGAACCCAAACATCAATATGATGAGTCCCTAATACGTTAAGTCCCCATATGACTAGGCTTTTATGTGCTATCTCATTCAATCTTTAGAAAAATCATGAGAAGAGAGAACTTTTATCTTTTTATGGTGACATGATGGCTCTAGAAGGCTTAATAACTTGGTCTAAGGCACACGACTAATACAAAGCCAAGCTGAAATTTGAGTCTGGTTCACTTGTCACTAAAGTCTGTGGGATTCCTCTACACTGCACTTACTCATTCACTCAGTGAATGCTTATTGGATGGCCAGTGCCACTACATAAAGCACACAGATGAGCAAGACAGCGTACCTGCCCTCAATAAACTCCTAGCTGTAAACATGATACTGAAGTTATTTAGAAAATAAATTATTGCTGGAAAATGTAGTTCTCTTTCATTCCTCGAACAAATATTTATTGAGTGCCTACTAAGTGCTGGCATAAAAAAGTATTTCTTTCTTGAAGCTGACATTCTGATAGGGGGATCCAGACAATAAACAAAAATGTAAAGCCCCTCAGAGGGGGATAAATACTACAGAGAGGAAGAAAGTCTGGCTGCAGAGCTGTCATTATTCCATACGGGCTGGTCAGGGAGGCCCCCTCTGCTGGGATCACATGTAAGCAAAGACTGGAAGGGAGGGAGGGAGAGGGCCATACAAATGACTCAGGGGACAGACTTCCAGCTGGAGGGAACAGCTAGTGCAAAAGTCCCAGGTGGGACAAGTTGGGAGTATTCCAGGAGAGCAAGGAAGCAATATGGCAAGAGCAGAGGGAGCAAGGAAGATGGTGGTGGGAGATGAGGTCGGAAGGGTGGTGGTAGATGGAGCAGCAGAGAGGTCAACGAGGGGGCTGTGGAGACAACAGTGACTCCACCTTGGATGCTGGCCTGCTACATTGACTTATGATTAACCACAGTCCAAGATGCTTCCTGATTTCCCACTTCATTTATAGTCCCTAGTGTAAGAACATGACAACCTTGATGTTATCACATAAATTACAGGCTAGGCTGGACTCGGTGGCTCATGCCTGTAATCCCAATACTTTGGGAGGCCAAGGAGGGAAAATCACTTGAGGTCAGGAGTTGTAGACCAGCCTGAGCAAGAGTGAGACTTCATCTCTACAGAAAATAGAAAAATTAGTCAGGCGTGGTGGCATGTCTGTAGTCTCGGCTACATAGGAAGCTGAGGCAGGAGGATTGCTTGAGCCCAGGAGTTTGAGGTTGCAGTGAGCTATGATGATGCCACTGCACTCTTGCCCAGGTGACAAAGCAAGATCCTGTCTCAAAAAAACAAAAACAAAAATTAAAAAATTATAGGCTATGATGCACACAGCATGCTTGCCTATTCTGGAGGGTTGACATTAATTGACTCTGTAGAACACATGTACCCTCTCTCTATGGTTTGTAAGCCCCAGGTCTGGGGAGTAACATGGAGATCTACCTGTCTTGCTGCTGCCCAAGACTGCACTTCCACCTGTAAGTTCCCCAATAAATCAGTCTTTACCAATGAACTGGATTATCTGCCTCATTCTTCAGTTTCTCAGGTCCCTCAAAGTTTAGAGGGCACTTTGTATATGTGGCCCTTTCACAGAACAGAGGCTATTGCCATAATCCAGGAGAGACATGAGAGTGCCTTAGAGCAGGTTAGAAGAAGTGCCAGATAAAATCACTGAGGGGGTAAGCATAGCTGGAGAATAGAAGACATCTGAGCCTGGGGACACTCCAGAGAGATGAAGAGGAGTCAGCAGAAAAAACTGACCATCCTATCCTCAGACATACTAAGTCAGAATCTTGAGAGTTTGAGTCCAGAAGACTACATTTTTAACAAATTCCACCAGTAATTCTAATGCACTATTGAGCTTGGGAACCCTGAAAAAAACTGAAATTCATATTTACTGGGATGCCTTGGTGTCATAATTTAGTAAACTACTTTTAATTGTTTCAGTTGTTAATTTTAGGTAATTAAGCAAAGTGCTTACGAGAAGGGAATTATGAATAGATCACCAAGAAAGGAGGGAGAGCCAGGAAAGTATAGCCAATGGTATAGTTTGTGCTTTTAACCGAAAGACTTGATGTTTGCTAAACTAGAGATCACTTCATTCAATTCCAAAGAAATGGGATATCCCAAATTTCCATTCCTGCATGCTCTTAGACATATTCCTATCTTTCAAAAAGGAGATGTTTTTAAGCATACTGGTTGGGTTTTTTTAATTCATTGTTTCATCACACTGGGTGGCCAAAGAAATCTTAGCTTGCTTCCGTGTGCCTATTAAATAAGGGGGAAAAGGACAAAAAGATTAATGCTGAGCAATTTTCATGAGTTAAAATTATCTAGGAAAGTGCCAATAGACACCCAAAAAAGAGAGTCTGATAGAGACTCATATCATTGAGTCTGACAAAGCTATACATCTGATGGTGAAATCAACAACAGGGAGCTTAAGAGCCAAAAGCCAGGAAAAGCAAAACAGCCCCAAGAGAGTCACTGCAGCTGAATGTGCATTTCTGTGTATTATATACTGCTCATCACGGCAATAGCCACATACACAAGACTGAAATCTTAAGTGGATGATAAATATCAACATAAGATAAACTAATCAAGGGAAGTGGAGCTAAGTTAAGGCTGCCGTGTTTAGTACGGCTGAAAGAGAAAATGATCAGATAGTTCCACCTGAGGATTCAGGGAGAAAAAAATAGCTATGTTTGCTGAAAGTTTCAGTAAACATTTGGAGAATTGAATCCCTATAGAACTTTGTGGATATAACTTGGGGGATGAAGTTGTACTTGATCTCTAGATCTGTATGGCAGCACCAGAGGAATCACTTGGAAGCTTGTAAGAAATGCAGAATCTCAGGCCAATCCCAGGCCTCCTGAAATCAGAATCAGCATTTGAATAAAGACCTGCGGGTATTTTTGTGGACATTAGTTTGAGAAGCTCTGACGTGGGCATCTGTTGCCATGAAAAGTATCACTGACAAAGCGGGTGGAAGGAAAGGAAATAGTGGCCGGCTCACCACCAGACTGTGGCAGAGAATGGACAGACACCTAAACTTGTCTTCTCAGATTTCAATGAAAAAGTCAGGAAACTCCTGAGTTTGCTAAGCAAATGAAGCTTGGAGAAGGGGAAATTTAGAAAGAAGGTATGAGCCCTTAATCAAGTGCAGTCCCAGACTGGTTACCACTAAAGGAATGGAAATTATAGTCAAATTGCGACAATTCAATTTTGGTAACTGGAATTTCCAGATGCATGGAAAATATGAACTTTCAAGGACTTCACAAACATCGACATTTCTGCAAAAGCTTCAGTAGCCATGAATCGCACTTGCTTGCATAGCACCGAATTCTAACCATCTCCTATAGCATGAACCTCAGCCCAACAGGCCCAACCAAGCCCACCAGGAACAGAATCCAAGAACTATGTGTTCTAAAACAAACCAACACACGTGCTCTTGCCATTCTGAAAGTGCTTTCTGGAAAGGCCTCTTCCTTCTATACCACAGTGTTGAGCAAGGGCGGGGGGAGAGAGTCGTCTCATTATCCCATATATTCTTTTCATCCAACCACAATTACAGAGGGGGTTGTGCCATGTCACACGAACCTGTCATCGAGGTTGAAGCTAAAAAATCTGAGTTACACAAGAGTAAGATGGGCCTGTGCATCCACTCAGGCAAAGGAATTTAACCTCAAACCAACTTACTTAAGGCGCTTCTGCCGTCCACGCTAACTGCCAGTTACCCTGAAGTGTTTGGACACACATCAATGATGAGGTCTTGCAAAGAGACCAGAAAAAAATATTCTTAAAGCATATAATAGTATTAACTTCGTGTCAGGTGCTATGCTAAGTGCATTCCACGCATTTTCACATTTTCTCTTCAAATGTAGTACCCTCAAAAGCTATGATTATCTACATTATCATCATTTTATAGATGAGAGAACCGAGACTCAAAAAGGCTTATGCACTTGTCTGAGGCGAAGCAGTAAGTATAAAAGCAGGATTCAAACTCAGGCCACTTGACTCCAAAGCCTTATAGTTCTCTACTAATGACTCAACTTCCCATTGTTATCTACCTAGTCTCCCAACATACAGTATAACAGGAATAGAATTTATGAGACAGCCACATTAACCATCTACTTAAAGAGGACCTTCTTGCCTAGACAAGTGCCCACTTGAAAAGAATCTCCATAGAATAGTTCTTTTTGGTATCTACTAAGCATGGGAAATCACTGTAATTGAAGTAAAAAAATTTATACTGAAGTAGAGTTATCTGCCTTTCCAATGCCACTTGGCTCGTGGACTTGGGCTCCAACTGTTTCCATCAAAAGGTAGAGACATGGGAGTATCAGCTCTGATGTGGAGGATGTTTCTGCATGAGAGAATGGCAAGGCACCAAGAAAACAATCAAGGTGATTTGGGTGGTCACAGCAGTCACTAAGAAGAGGTGACACTCAGCCTTCAGAAAGTCTCTGCAATCCTAAAAGACATTTCTACCACACTATTACTACATCCTAGGGAGGAGTTGGGGGAGTCCACTCCCTTCCCTAGAGGTGAGTGTTTAGCAGCCAACCTTGGTCCAAGCTTCCAGAAGCACTCCACAGGGCAGTGGCAGATTTATATGTCAGCAGGAAGCCAACTTGCCACCCAGACGCTATTATTGGAGCCGACTAGAACTTGGCGTCTGGCTGGTACAGCTGCCAACACACCTTGCCAGTGACTGCAGGTGCTGGCTGCTTCCCTGGCACTCTCTGCGGAACAAGAGAGTGAAAGAAAATATTACACGGACATATTTTCAGCTTAGGGCAGCAATTATACCAATGTGCCAGTGTGCCTTATCATTGCATTGCCATGTAAGAAACATTGGGATATGATGATACTGTGAGCTTATTTTAAACCACAGACACACAATCAGGGTTAGGAGAAGGCCTTTCTTATGATAGTTCTTAGTCAAGAGAATGTCATCGCTGAGGATACACACACACCACAAATAAATGTATTTTAAAATCAGCAAAGTAATATTCTGTGTGTTCGAGGAGATTGCACATAAAGGATCACAGTGTGGAAAGAAAACAGTAAGTTATTATGGAAAGAAAGGATGACATCTGCAGACACCCAGATGATACAGCACCTCCCTCATGGCTGGGAATTTTCAATTTACACTGAGATGTGTGTGTCGGGGCGGAGGTGGGGGGAGATGGCAGCAGTCTAAACAGAGCATAGTGCAGGCTTTTTAACTCCCCAGGGTGAAGAAACCTTATTGGGAAACTAGTATTAACATTTAAAAGAGCAGAGTGTTTGTAAGCAGAAGTTCCTAAATGAAGCCAGTGAAAGGAAAGAAGATGGAAAAAAAATCTTCCAATTCAGAAATCTGAAAAAGAAGATAAAAGCCAAGTTTCATGTAAGAAAACGTTCTCTCATTAAAAAGCCGGCTGTTTGTAATTGCTTCCAGGAAGTCATCTGTTTGGTCAGGAAGGTTTCTGGCCTCCACACCACCACCACCGGTGTCCTGGAACCTCAGGTGTGGTCTCACAACCTCATTTGAACCTGAGATTCTCCCCCTACGCAGAAAAGCTAATAATGTTTCAGGGTCAGCACTGTCCATGCCTGGAGACAACATGCCTGCAAGGAGAAGGTGCCTAAGACACCCTAGGGCACGATTAGTGACCCTTTCCCAAGAAAATAAATACCAGGGAGGTGTTAGCAGACGATGTCATTACATGTAATTCACCAGTACCCACCGAGCTGGACATGCTCAGTGCTGCATGCTAACCAGCTAACCAGCTAACCAGGACCAGATGGTGCTCTGGATTAATTTATCCATTCCACAGCCACTTTTTAAACATGTAGTCAATGTAAGCCATTGTAACAGTTGCTGCGAAGGATATCTGTCCCATGTCCTCAAGACGCTTATTACCTAGTAGGGGATCTCAGATACACACAAATCGCTGTGACTCACAGCATACCATGAAAAGTACCAAATGGCATAGCTGCGTTTGTTCACTGCCTACCTTACAAAGACATCATTCTTCCTAAGGTCGATTTTGCTAGTTAAAAGGCTAAGAAGTTTTCAAGAGTGGTTGGCAGGGTGAGTTTGGTAATTAATTCTTGTGAATCCTATCATTTAGAAACCAAGGATGAGGACTGGATGTAGGAAATGGGTAAAAGAAGCTCAACTTCTTTAAAAAAGACTGTGGACTCAGTTGGAAATTATCTCTTTTATTCTTGCACTAAAAGAGTCACCGTGGGTTTTAAAGAGTTCTTATACCAATTACATGACAATGGTCAGTTCCAAAAATATTTCTCCTAATTCTTCATCTTTTGCTTTACATTAACAAAATTATATTTCAGTTGTGTCCTTGAAAAAAAAAAAAAAAAGAAAAAGTCAAGGTAAGATAACATTACCAAAGATTTCCATCTCCTCCAAGTTCTTTCCTGCAGTAATATATCATTAACTTGCCAACATCTGGGCTGGGAGGTGTGTGATGTTTTGAATCAAACTTCAAAGGTCAAGGGTAAGCAAGGACCTAGAATTACTATTGCATCTAAAATTATTTTACAGCCTTCTAAAGAACATGGAAAAAATGATTGCAATTCTCAAAATTATATGCTGCCTTTGGGGAAAACACACTTCTGAGTCCTTGGGAGTACCTAGGTAATGTAAGAAGAGCCAGGCCATTTTCCACATCATAGTCAGTGCCAGACAGGAGGCCTGGGCACTGCTTAGAGTCCCCACCTGTTGTCTGAAATTTGCGTGTGGGTGTTCATCATTTTCTCCCACAAATAGACACCTCTTCCCATGTTTTTCCATTACTTCCTTGTTCCCTAGGCTTACAGACTTCAGCCATTTTTCACTCTTCCTGTTCTCACATCATTTGTTCACTTATTTGACAATTACCTAATGACTGCCTGTAGGATATCAGGCCCTGTACTGGGTGTTAGGATTAATGGCCTCTGCCCTCCCAGAGCTGCAGTCCAGTTAGGGATACTAACAAGTACACAGCCAATTACAGTAAAGCAGCCTTTCTAAATGTCTGGACTCAACCAAACTCTACAACATCAGAGCCTTTGGTCTGGGCCTGGAAGTTCGCATTTAGCAAACACTGTAGGGGATTTTTGTGCAAACCAAAATTTGGAGAGCCATTCAGTGTAGTAGTTTATGCTAGAGTAGGAGGCTCTTGTGCTGGGCAAAGTGATAAAGGGACACATGGGAGAGACACTCTACCGGGGTTGGGAGGAGTGGAAGGCAGGATGGAAAGATTGTCAGAAGGGATTTTCTGCTTTAGAATGATCTCTAAATCGAGATCTCAAGTATACAAAGGATTTACCCCTATTTGGAAGGAAGAGGTGGCAGCTGGGAGCAAAAAGAAGAAATGCCCTGGGAGTGGCATTCCTTACAAAACCCAGAAGTGGAGAGAGTCACTCAGAGTGGCTGGAGCATTGAGTGAGAGGCAGCAGCAGGGAGAGATGGGCTGGAGAGGTAGGTAGGAAACAGATTGGGGAAACGTCATAACATTACTGTGGAATTTGGACCTTATATTGAGGGCATTGAGGAGCCATTGAAGAATTTTTAAGGCCAGGAAGACAAAACTAAATGAGCAGAGTGATTTCCTCTCCCAGTTACTGCTATGGGTTTGTGCTACCCTTAGAGAGAGACTGTGAGGTTCTGTAACAACCTTTAAGGTGGAGATTTTTTTTTTCATCATTTCTCCTACATTTGTTCCTCTATTTCCACTTCTACAGACACAACCCTATTCCGACATTTCTAACCTCCTTGTGTCTGGATTTTGGCAACATCTTTCAAAGTGGATGCCTTGTCACCTTGCCCAATCTTGTCGGCTAGCTATACTGTCAAAATGACTTTAGCCATTGATTTTATCATGTTACTCTCCTGCTTAAGAAATTTCCCTTTTTTCCAACCTCTGACTAATTTCTCATCCTAACACTCAAGGCCGCATCTTTTCCCACCTCTTTCCTCTTAACACTTAGGGTCTTCATGCTTTTTTAACCCTTTGGCACAGCATGGTACCATCTGGTACCTCTCGATAAAAACATTTACTCTTGGGTATTAACTCTCAGTTATATCACACATTCAAGTCTGTTAGCATTAATTATTAAGTGAAAGACCATATTTCTTATCAAAGGAACACATCAGGCATCAGCAAAAGAGGAAGAAAAGATTTTATGAGAGCAAAGCTTCTTTCTGACTTCCCGATCTCATGCATGGTATAAAACATTGCCCAGTGAAGCACAGTCTGAGCCGTAGTGATATGAAATGGTACGTTGTATTTAGTTTCTATCCTGCCCTTTCTCTCCCCTCTATGTGATTTTGTATTTCACAATTTCTAGAGGGATTTTTTTTTTTAATTTTATGAACCATAAGATTTTATGTTCTGTTATATTTCAGGTAGTAACCAAAAGGTTTTCTCCATGTTTGGAAAAACAGAACATCATCTGGACTGTTTCATTGCAATACTGGGTATCAGGATGCTGCTATACTAAATTCTCTCCTGATATGCCTGGAAGAAAGGAACCCTACTCTTGGTAGGAGCGATGAAGTCTCTCCCCCAGGCCCTGATGTAATACTACTTAGTCTTCCATACTATTCTAAAGTGACAGATCATGTTGTCAGCCCTCTTCCCCATCCCATCCACTGGAATATGGTTTATCCAGTCTAGATTTTTTTTTCAGAATATTACAGGAGTACAAATGTTTTGTTTACATGGATTGCTTTTGTACTGCTTGAGTCAAAGTTATAAGTGTGCCCATCACCCAGATAGTGTACACTGTACCCGTTAAGTGTGATTTCACCCATCCCCACATCCCCTCTCCCACCTGCTTGATTTCCATTGAGTTTTACTTCCATATGTGCTCATAAGTGCTGATCAGTTAGCTCCAATTTAATAGTAAGTACATGTGGTGCTTGTTTTTCCATTCTTGTGATATTTCACTTAGGAGAATGGTCTCCAGTTCCACCCAGATTATTACAAAAGATATTAATTCATCATTTTTTAATGGCTGAGTAGTACTCCATGGTATACATATAACGCATTTTATTAATCCACTCGTGCATTGATGGGCACTTGGGTTGACAGGTCAGATTCAGTCCCAGATGTGGTTTCAGGCAGCCACGGGGTGGGGGGGGGGTTGGAATGTAAGCCTATGGATGAGGGGGGACTACTGCAACATTCTTTATTTGCCTAATTTCTCTGGCTAAAACATCCTGTACAATTTTAAATAGAAGTGATGACAGTGGACATCCTTGTCATATTCCTGATCTTTGAGGAAGGATTTTGTTGGGAATTTTTTTATCTATGTTCATAAGTGTTTTTCCTTTTTTGTGATATCTTTCTTTGATGTCTTTGGCATCAGGTCTGTAATGCCCATCTCATAGAATGAATTAGGAAGTACTCCCTTCTCTTCTATTTTTTTGAAAGAATTTGTGATGGATTAGTATTAATTATTCTTTAAATGTTTGATAGAATTCACCAGTAAAGCCATTTGGTCCCGGGCTTTTCTTTGTGGGACGTTTTTTGATTACCAACTCAATCACTTTATTTGTTACAGGTTTGTTCAAATTTCTATTTCTTCTTGAGGCAGTTTCAATAATTCTTTCAGGGAATTTGTCCATTTCGTCTAGATAATCTAATTTTTAGCATATAATTTTTCATAGCATTCCCTTATAATTTTCTTCATTTCTGTAATAACAGTAATGATCCCTCTTTCATTCCTGATTTTCATAATTTGAGTCTTCTCTTCTTTTTCTTGGCCCATCTATGTAAAGGTTTATCAATTTTGTGCATCATTTTGAAAATCCAACTTTTGTTTTTACTGATTTTCCTATTGTTTTTCTATTCTCTGTTTTGTTTATTTCCACTCAAGTCTTTGTTATTTCCTTTCTTCTGCTTGCTTTATGTTTAGTTTGCTCTTGTTTTCTGGTTTCTTAGGGGAGAAGTTAGATTATTGACTTGAGATCTTTATTCTTTTTAATATAAGCATTTATAAGTAAGTGTACATTTTCCATGAACACTGTGCTAGCTTCATCTTATTAGTTTGGATATATTGTGTTTTCATTTGCATTCATTTCAAAGTATTGTCTAATTTCCCTTGAGATTCCTTTTTTGGTCCATTGAATATTCAGGAGTAATGTTTTTTAATTTCCACATATTGGTGAATTTTCCAAGTTCACTTCTGTTATTGATTCCTAATTTAATTCCATTAGAGTCCTTTCATTTTTAAGTACTTTAAAGTATCCAATCAAAATCACTCTTGTTGCAATTCCATTCTAAAAGTAAAAACAAACAACTAAAGCCTGTACCCAAATAAGCTTGAACAAAGCAACTTAAGGAATGAATTCTGGAAAGGAGGGAAAATGTAATCAACATTCTAGTGACTTTTTTTTCTCAGTGAATTTAAGTCTTATTGCTTATTTTTAGATTAAAAATAGGTATAAAAATACCTTCAAGATTTTCACAGGGAACATTTAATTTGGAGAACTTACAAATACAAGCAAAAACAAATATAGTTTTTAGAGAGAGGAATGGTGGAGTGGGGGAGGATTAAAAAATATGAGTGGTTTATCCAATCTAGATTTAAGTGATTTCAAATAACAAAATTTCTACCACTTCCCTTGGCTGATTTATGGAACTTGTGTAAGAAATATTTTCCTGACATTCAGGCTGAGTTTTCCTTTTCTCAATTTCATCATGTCAGGCATAGCTGTGCCTTTAGTACACCACCCCAAACAGTGCCTCTCCTTCTTTAGTTTGAGTTTCAGCTCCTCAAGGACCTGCAGATGGCTATTATATCCCGTTTTTTTCATTCTTCATCCAAGTCAAACATATTTAGGCCTCTTAATCTGTCCTCTTAAGCCAGCTATTATACCTTTGAATTTCTGCTCTTTGAATTTGGTCCAGTGCCTTCACTCTAACTCATGGAGACCCCAAATTGTGTATGAGTCACAAGGGCTTGCTCTCGATGTCACAGAAGCGACTGTCTACTTCTGTGCCCCTGGCATTTTCCCTGGGGTATGACGCCCAAAACAGTACTTAAAAATAAATAAATAAATAAAGACGGTTACTTTCCATTACCAACCACAGGTGGTTTTAAGTCTTACTGCTTTCCAAGTACTGAACCACCGTCCTGTTGGACGTCTGTCATTTGGATCATTTTTTCCCTTTCAGGCGGCAGAAATAACCAAATTCTTTCCCTGGCTCTCTCATCATTCCCAACAGTTCATCTAGTCTGGTGCAGCCATTCACAGCTAACGTCTGCCAAGTTTACAAGTGCACAAGTTCTTTCCGAATCCTGCTAGTGTATCGTGGCTATTTCTGGAATCCTGGGGCTAATCTATACCTTTACATGCCTCCCAATGGCTCAGCAGATTCTAGAGCACAAACCCAAGTCTGATTATTTTGTATGCTTTTTAAAATCCAGATAAAAGTGTACAATATTCTTTATCTAATCTTTAGAATGGCATTCTCTAACAGGTTCAGTGGCTCTTAGATCCCAATGCTGTGCAAGTACTAGCATGTAAGTACTTATATAAGATTCACACATGCACCTTCTCGAGACTATTAATGACTGAGCATTTTGCACTGCTTTCTACCCACTGACTTTTATGAGTGAAATACACTGGCATCGCATTCATTTGAATCCCAGTAACTGAGAATGTGGTGTTTCCTAGGCTGAAGTTTATCTTTGTCCTATGAATAAGGATTTCCTAAGCAAATAAACACTATGTGGGCAAAGCTGGTACATTTGGCATATCTTACCATGATGCCTGAGAACTGTAACACATACTTTATTGGATATTTTCTCCATCAATGGGTTTTATATAGTCATTAAAGCAGGCTTGGTAGCATCTCTACTTGAAAGAACATGTTAAAATTAATTTGAGTGACATATGGAGTAGGAAAGGCTGTGTTGCTTTTCAAATGGGAATTTGGATTTTACTTTACAGCATTGGAAAAAACCATATGTGTTTGTCATTCATTTAGGTTCCATCCACAGATAGAAAGCCCAGATCCTAAAGTGGAATCCATATCCTGGTGGTGTGCTTTCATTGAACATTTTGCCTTCAGTGGCCAATCCTTTCCTCAAAAATGACTCTAGAGGTATTATCATCATGTGACCTCTGTCACATACTGTATTTGTTATATTATAACCTCCTAAGAGCAGAAATTGGGCCTGTACTTCCTAGCACAATGTATTTCATATAGTATGGTCTCAAGGAATGTATATTAATGTAAGGGCAAGACTTGAATGTCTTAAGCCAAAGGAGTAAATAACAGAAATATTTCACACATTCTAGGCAACCCTTTGAAATGGGTGGGACCTTTCACTTTATTTTAAGTTATACCAGAAAGACTTCTTATGTGCTCTCCCAACAGGTAAGGATATCACAAAGCAGTATGCAAGATAATATGGAGCCAAACATTCGCTCAGATAACTATTCCTAAAGAATAAACATTTCCTGGCAAAAGAGAAAAAGTTGAACCAGCAGCGAGTCTAGACATCAGACCTAATGAGTCTAGGACAATGGCACGTTCAGGTCAGGTAAATGACAAATCCAGGCACATAACTAATATCCTAGAACTAGAAGGAACCTTAGAGAGTACTTTGCTCAGTCTCTTTATTTTTCAGATCCAGAAATTGAGAGAAAGAGAAATGAAGGGACTTGTTCAAGGACACAGAACTAGTGCTAGAGCCAAGACTAAAATACCCTACTCCCATTCCCCCACCCCCGTGCTCTTCCAGCTACGTTCCAGGCTCATTATTTACATTGCCAGTTGAGCAGGGATCTTCCACACAAACCCAAAGACTCGCCACTTTTTAAAGTTTGGATAGGAAAAACATTTGTTCATCTCTAACTCAAAGGAAGCCTGAATCTCATGCTTTTCATAACATTATTTAGTTCTTCCTCATGCCAGGTGTCATATTTAATTACTCTTCATGATATTCACTAAAATTTTTACTTTAAAATGGTCATTATGTTACCACAGGGCAAAAAAAAAATATGCAAAATAACTTAACTCTCCTGACTAGGATGGTAAGTGGGATAACAGGCTGTCTATGAAAGAACACCACTCAGTGAGCCAACTCAACTGTTTACATAAGTAGATGAACACACAAGGCTTCCCGGGTACAGAGCAGTTCTGCTGTGTCTTGGGGAGCCCAGAGGACCTGCAGGAGAAGAACAGTTACTATTGTTCCTGGCCACAATCTCATTTGGATGCTATATCTGTACAGCAAGCAAAACAAACGGCAAGAAGTAGATTCCAGAAGAGAACAGCAGACCCCAGCTATATAATTTCTCACATTTATAATGAGCAACAGCAGGTTTTTCCTCTCTTTCTCTAAACTCCAAGGTTTCTTACATTTCCTAGAACTTTGCCAAGGTATGGGTATTCATGCTGGTGTCAAGTAACGGTAACATACGTTGGAAGACAACACGGTAGGCCCCAGGAAAAATTGTGAGATGCTTTCTCACACCTCAGCACCTTTGTCCTTACTTCAGGCTCCTGTTTCCTCCAAAAGTATCATGTGTCCCAGGGATCCTGATAAAGCCTCGGGGCAGAGACAGTGAATACAGACGTGTGTCCATAGCAGACATTGCTAATCACGACTGTCTCTCCAGTAGGCATGCCCTCACAATTTATCTCAATACTCAATTCCAGACAATCATTCCTAATCAAACATAGAACACAAATAAAGCCTGTTTGCCATTCCTGCCTTAACTATCATCCCAATGTTAAAAAATCAGCCAGGAAGGGAAATTTTTGAACCCCAGAAGTCTCTAATAACTCAATGGGCTAGGGCAATGGAATGCAAACCAACAAGAAGCAAGGTTCCCATTTTGTCCCTCAAATCACACCATCCTAACAAAGAGGCACTCTATGTTTGTCAAGATAAAATAAGGATGGCTTTGAGAATACTGTGCCCTAGGTCTATAAAATCTTCAGCAACCATATTTAATGCTGGGGGGCTCTAGGGCTTCACCATGTATTCCCATAATAGAGTGCTCCTCAAACTTCAGCAGTCATCAGAATCACCTGGATTGATAAAACATAGATTACTGGGCCCCATCTCAGAGTTTCTGATTCAGTAGGTCTAGGGCACAAGAATTTGCAGAAATAATACTGACATTGCTGGTCTGGAGACCATACTTTGAGAACCATCGCCATAGTCTATTGACCTGGAAATTCCAGCCTCACCCTTATTCCTACCCCTGCCCACCTGAAACCACTTTCCTAAAGTCAAAAGGTTCTAAAGCAGCAATTCCAACCACCTTTTCTTCGTCTCTGCTCTCCCAGGCCTCTCAGCAGCATTTGGCACTGTTTCGATACCCACTGCTCTCTTAGCTGCCTTAATGCCGAATCTCCCAGAGTTTCCTCCTAAACATATTACTGAATAAATATCTCTCAGGGTCTCCTTATGCCCATAGAAAAACAAAATGTGATCCTCAGTTCTTCCTTCTTCCTGAATGTACTTTATCCCACCTATTTCCATGAATGACATCAGGAACCATGTTCATTTAAATTAAATCTGTGTCTCCCAAATATATATCTTCATTCCTGACTTTTTATATCTTTATATTCCCAGCACATGGTATAATGTCTGATGTCCAGGTACTAAATCTCCCATTCATCATGACCCACAAGACAGTAGAAGTTACCTTTCCAGTCTTGCCTTACCCCATTCTCCCAAATGAATTAGGTACTGACAGTTGTGCTTCCTACAGTTTTGCTTCCAAACTTCTGGGTTCCATTCATTCTTGTCTCCACCTGAAAGGCCATCATACTTATAGCTCCCTGTTCAAATCCTATACAGCCATCAAAATCCAATTACGTGCTGCCACCTTTATGAAGTCTTCCCTGATGACCCCAGTTGGTCAAGCTGTCTTCCTTTTCTGAACTCCTCTGGTAAGCATCTCTCACATGCAGCCTCTATTACATGCATGTGTACCTTCTTTTTTCTGTGAAAGGAAAAACTGCCCTTATTGCAGGGTATATCTTGGTGACCACATGGTCTCCTATTTACCAAGACAATCCTGATTGCAGGTATCTTATCCAGTTATCCTCATCAGTATGCTCATACTTGTCATACCAGGCATACTAATTTTTCGTTCAGAGTGTATATTTCCCAGAATAAATAACCCATGATTTTTTTTGGAACTTTAGCATGCTTCTCTTGGTATAAGAGCCACCCAGAAATATCACAAATATACTCTCGATAATAGTCCAATGTTTTCCCCATTAATACTGGATGTTCTATGCCACAAAGACCTTTTATTACGTCCAAGGAGACAGTGCCAGCCCCAACTCCAACTAGCCAAAGGTGTTAAAGATTCAGTCTTCACGTTTAGTTCCAGCTAGACCCTGAGCCAGTTCTAACCCCTCAGCATCGTGATCTTTCAGCAGCTCCATTCCCACCAGTACCTAGGGCCTGGGATCGAATTCAATGTTGCCAGCAAGATATCCTGTGTCCCTAAAGGGAGCCACTGGGGCCCACATGTCTGCTGACTACAGTCTCCTTGCCAGGCCCTGCTGAAACTCCACCCAATCTATATGACTTTGCTTTCTGCTCAAGTTCCCAGTTTGTACTCCAGCTCTTCCTGCTCTGAGCCACATTCTTGACTGAGTGCCTACAGCTGACCTAGTCTTTAGCAGGCCCCTCTCTGCAGGGGCCCAGACCCAGTCACTATTCCTCCAGGCCTCCAGACAGGTCTTCCTTGATGAGTATCGATACATTCCAGGAATCCCTGCTGTTGAGTTCTTCTCGCTCAGTTAGAGTCTTGCCAACATTCCCCGGGACTACTGGATGGAGTAATTTGGGCAGCCTCTGGGCCACACCATTGTGACTTATGATAGGCTCTTCAGGGCCTCACCAAGCAGTCCACATGGTACCTCCCTTCCAAGAGCCCCAAGACCTAAATCACTGCCATGGACTCCGTGCCCAGGGCATCCTGTGGCCCTAGGAGTCCACTGTTCCTTGGGGTCTCCCTCTGTGTGTGATTGAGGAAGGCTTTGTGGATGTTACTACTGGCTACCATATGCTCTTCTCATGGGTTCCACGAGTTTGGGCCTTAGTTATTACTAACTCATCCCCTCCAGTTGCAGCCTAGCTATCATACCATGAGGAATGAGACACACCACGATAGTCTCAGAGGGTGAGATCCCTTCTAGAGCTTTCTGCTGCCCAGTCTCTTAACCTCTAGTGACTCTACTCTCCCTGTAAGCCCACTCTCCGCCTGTCTCAGGAATAATTGGAAGGATTGTGTTGTGAGAGAAAGAGAAATCTTGGCCCTACCTTTTTGGGCAGCCTCAAGGCTTGAAAATTCTTTTGCCAAAACTTTAACCTCTCCCTGGGTAGAATGAATCCTAACCAATGACCTTCAGGAAGCCCCACTGCCTACAGCTGGGCCAGACATCTGACCAGTTGCAGGGACGGAGGGGTTTTGGTCTTCAGCTCAGACTTCCCATGTTTACACACTGGATTTGTATGATTTTCAGATTCCCCTGAAGGCTACTTCAATAGCTCCTCTAAACAAAGGGACCCCAAAGACAAGTTTAGCACAGATAGGAAACAAAGACTCACTCACCCTTATAATCACCGGGAGTGACATTCAAATTCAACACCTGGCAGCTATTCATTAATTTGCCTGGTTGTCAACATCCTTAAAAGAATAAAACTTCAGAATTTTTGCTGGAATACACTGTTATTGTATCCAGCAAATCTTTTTCCATGCTGTTGCCAAGGAAAATAAGCCATCTGCTAACCCAACACTGCTAATAGAAAAGTTTTAGATGTAGAGTTCTAGTTGTAAACCTTCTCAACTTACTTCCACTTATGACTTGCAATTGTCCAACTATGCTTCGATTTGATTTACTATAAGTCAGCAAACATTGATTTGAGGGCTATTGCATAATAGAGGCTGCTGTTTCAGATGCTGCAGTAATCAATAATAGCTGAGGATTTGAGAATTTACAAAGCACTTTTCCTATTCTTTACCTCATTTAATTATCTATACCCAATTACCATATAGATCAGATCAGTAAAAAGCTAGTAGCCCTGTTTCTTACTTCCTGCCACCCAGCAAGTTTTTCTTGATTCCTTCAAAGTCAGCTGTCTACCAAAAAATATGGAAAGAAGAAAACTCAGTGGCCCAAGGAATTTCAACAACCAGCTTATCTAACCAATTTATCCAGCAAGTTATTCTTGATCCCTTCAAAGTCAGCTGTCTACCAAAAAATACGGAAAGAAGAAAACTCAGTGGCCCAAGGAGTGTCAACAACCAGCTTATCTAACCAATTTATCCAGTTTCTCCACTTGTCCCCATATATGTCCCCAAGGCCTCTACCCCTATTCCACAACCTCCAAAAACAAACCAAAAACACAACAAAATTAATTAAAATTTCCCCCAAATAAAAATGTCTTAGATCATGACTTACACTAAATTTTCAGGCTAGCTTTAACGCTGACACCAAACTAAATAAATAGAGTAGAATTTTGTTTATATACTCTTAAGATTTGGACCATTAGTCATGGGCAACCCATACAAATAATTTTTCAAATTGACCTTTTCTCCCCGTGCCACGTAAGTCATCCATGACTTCTGGTCATCCCACATACTTTGTCCTGACAAACCTTTAATTTGCAAATGGAGATAGGATGACTTAATAGGTACTCTTTCCTTTAAGTAGTAATATTTTTGTTAAGTGCTTTCTCTAAGTTAGCAACCGGAGTTAACTCCACAGGGTATAAAAAGAGTTTTGTTTACAAAGAAAGAAAGAAAGAAAAATTCTTGTCCAACATCATTCTTCTACAATTCATCTGAATAATAGCTGTGCTATAAATAGAAGATGCAAGAATGACTAATTCTGTTTTGATTCCATCTCTTCAATGACAAAGGAAATCCCTCTGTACAAACATATTAAGCTAAATCATAACAGCTGGACTTGAGGAATTTTATCTAGAACATCTACATCAAACCACTAAGGGTGCCAACCTTGAAGATGTACAAATAACTCCCAAAGGAACCCAGTTTTATAACTATCAACTCAGGGGACTTGTAATTTCAAAGAAAGATTTAAATACAGCCTTGCTTTAAGAGAATACTCCCTTGAAATCATCACTGCTAATAAAATGCAAGAGACATTTACCCCCAATTACCTTATCCTGGAAAAATCTTTCTGCCTTTTGTGACAGAGAGCAAGTATGCATCATTTATAGCTAGAATCTTTCTTTTAGAACTTAGTTATCCTTCAGAAATTTGTCAGCTAAATTAAGCCCTTAGCCATATAGAGAGAAGCCTTCTGGCACTGCGCTGGGAAGAGAATGAATGAAAGACTGGATTGAATTTTCCATGGAAGCTGACAATTAAAATTGTTTTCTTTGGTATATCCCTTTCTGTCAGTTGTTTTTGTGCTCTCCAAGAGAAGAAAGAAGTTAAGAAGCCTGATTCAGTCATTTCCAAATCTCACTTCCAGTTTCCATCTTATTAAAGACATGACTTAACTTTAATGTGTGTAACATAAACAGAATCATAAAAAGGAAAGAATTAGAACAGTCTGGAAGAGTCAGTGTCCAAAGCAGCAAAGTGCCACAGCTGATTTGCTCTTTTTACCGTTGTTCTTCTGTATTGTTTACTGCAAAGAGAAATTCCCCATTCCTCGGCCGCCGATTCCTCACCCTCCATTACAATCGTTGGGAATTCCAATTTCACAAAGTTATTACAATACAGCCACAAATAATCCATCTTGTCAAGTCCATCTTCAGGGCTGAAGATAAAGTTGGAGCTGAGTTGCTACACACATCTGGAGAAGGTTCGTTACTTGTAATCGTGAGCCGCTCTGTTAATGCACCCATGAGAAAGGGGCTGACAGGCTGCATATTTCTGCAAACTGTTCCCAGAAAGAACCAATTTCCTGACTTCCATGTGGTGTCAATAATGGAGGCATGAGATGGAGCAGTGCTTATGAAATATTAAATCTGCTTACAGGACCAGCTAGAAGCAAATTCAGACCACCTGTGAGAGGGAACCTAGCAGTGGGTACTCATATTTTGGCACACACGTGGCACATGTGAATGATATGCTCTAATCTATGTATTTGGGCTTATTTGCCACAAAACTTCCTGACAGTAGTAGTACGAGAGAGAGAGAGAGAGAGAGAGAAGCAGTAAAACACATTTCTGCACATTTAGAATTGAAACAGTTCAAATCACTGACATTATTAAATTTACTATCATAAGCAGCCAAAGTTCATCTTATTCATCAGGAAAAAAGTGACTGATGTTTCATGGCATTAGTATTAGATCATTTTGGTTCTTGCCAATAAAAACAAAGCATTAGTGTTTCAATGTTTTAATATCATGATTTAATTCTCTCAATGATATTAGGACCAAGAAGCTCAACCAACGTGAAGACCCCATCAAAATTCTTGAGTCAAAACTATGGTTCTGAAATGAGTTCACCATCCTGACCTCCCATTTCACAGTATATATTTTATGCTTGTGACTTTCCAAATATGGGTTCTTAACATTGCAAACGTAAAGTTTTATATGACTAACTTGTGTTTCAAGGGGTTGCCTAAGTAAATAGAAAAACATCTGGGCCCTTTTTACTGGCAAAAGCAAGAGATATTTGACCTAAGATCAGATTCTGAGACTTGAACATTAACTTGGTCTTTCCACAGAACATCTCTAATTTTCCACAACTCTCTGCTGAGAGGGTTCAGCCCAGTACTTTTAGGGGAAGGATAGGATTAAGCACATGTCCCAGGAAGATATATGTCCCAGTTGGCTTCCCTCACCCCACAACTTCACCCACAGGTCTAACCTGTTCTCATCCAGACAAAAAGGTACTATTCCAAGGCTAAAATAAACCTTCAAAGTCAGGGTCCCAACTAGACTGGGGGCATTTAGCCCAACATCTCTCTAGACAAGAGGGTGTGCAGGATGCTGCTGCTTCTGTGGGTCAGTCAAGGCTTTCCCTCTGTCCCACCAGCTCTTCAAGGGCACAATCCACAATTCTAGTCTGAGATTACCTTGACTTAGAACAAGCCCCCTGCCTACGACTCCCTGGAGTCTGAGGCTATAGCAGCCTGCAGAGTGGCATCCTGTGCCTCAGCTCCATTTTGGACTTGGCACTGCCCTCCAGAAACAGAACAGTCCCCACCCCCAGGCGCAGAGCGGATGTCCGAGTGGAATGGCGCCGTCCCCATGGTATCCGACATGAAGGGCACACCTAGACACACAACTCCAACGAAGGGATGCACCCTCCAGTTGTGCAGCATGGCAACCACTGGAGTCTAGTCTAAACTTTCTTGAAGTTTTTAATTAAAATCCAAAACTAATAAACCTAATTCCTGATATACTTTTGACTAAGTATTTTATTAAAATCAACTGTTTTACTTTTTAATTGAAAAGTTAAATTCTATGTGGGATAGAAATAATTATGGTTATTCAAAGCATCCTGGCAAAAATGTACTTGTATCCAAAGGCTAAGAATCAAGGCTAGTTTCAATAATCATCTTCCTCACAAGTTCAACGACATCTTGGAACTTTGGACTTTTAGAACCAGATTATATACGAATATGTCCACACAAGGGCTTATACGTGCATGTTCATAGCAACGTCATTCATAACAACCAAAAAGTAGAAACAAACCGAATGTCCACCCACTGGTGAATGGATAGACAAAATGTAGCATGCACGGACAATGGAAAGCTGTTCAACTATGAAAAGAAACACAAGTGCTGATTCATGCTATAACATGAATGAACCTCAAAAACATTATACAAGTGAAAGGAGCCAGACAGGAAAGACTGCATGGTCTGTGATTACATTTATATAAAATGTCCAAAAAAGACAAATCTATAGAAACAGAAAGTACATCACTGATAGCCCGGGGGTTGTGGGTGGGAACAGCATGTGACTACAAATGGGCACATCTTTTAGCAGAGATGAAAATGTTGCAAATTTGGATTGTGATGATGATTGCCCAACTCTGTAAATTGATGTTAGAAATCACTGAATTGTACACTTTAATGAAAAGATTATATAGAAACAACAATGGCTAACAGGTATGAGCATGTACTCTGTATCCAGGAGCTCTAATAAAGTATTTATATAAATCTTCTTATTTAATCTTCACAATAATCCTGTTGGATAAGCATTATTATTATTCCTATTTTACAGATGAGAAAATTAAGGTTTAATCATTAAATAATTTTCTAGGAGTCATACTGCTAATAAATGGTGGTATGAGGTCTGTAGCCCAAACTATATGACTCAAGAACTTAAACACTTTTCCAGAGCATCCCAAAACGTGTTCTTCAGCATACTAGCGTACTCTGAATTTGTCACAGGTGTGGCAAAATATGGACTTTCCTTTCACTCCCTGGGGTGATCAGGCAGGACCTAGGGCAGGCGGGACCCCAGGCCAGTCTCTGCAGGCCAAGAGCAGCCTTGGCAGTTTACCTTGAGTATCATGTTCATTTTGTTCAGGTGCCATAACTCAAAGTCCCACCCCAGCTTATACCCATGTCGTCGTCTATTACAGTTGTTCACTTTCCCTGCAAGGAAATAAAATGTTGGGCCCAGGATCACATTTTGGGTTTGTGACAGACATGTAACCTGGCCTCCAGACTTCTAGGCAAGTGTTCTTTCCCTGGTGTCGTGGGGTCTTTTAGGTCATGATAGAATATTTGACTAGATGACCTGACAGCAATTGACCTAAAGCCAAAATAATCTGAGATAAAGAAACTTCATTTTCAAGAACATAGAGATACAGATTAGAAGAACCCTGCGTTTCATCCTTAACTGCTTTCTCTCTCACATACCTGAATGAGAACCAAGTTCCACCCAGGCCTTCCATTTTCTAAATATCTTTTGATTCCACCCATTTGTCTCCATCTGCACTGCCATTACCCGTGTCCTGGCCACTGTCCTCTTTTACCTAGATTATCCCAATGGCAACATAACTGGTCTCCATATAACCAGCCTTGCCCTCACCACTGATTCTCTGTGCTGTAGCCCAAATGATTTTCCCAAAGCATGGATCCTTCATGTCACTGCCCTCCTTAAAACATGTCAGTGGCTTCCCACTGACCACAGAGGGATGTCCAAACTCCTCAATACAGTTGCCTTTCACCTTCACACTCTTCCTACAATCAGAATAGACCACTCTCAGTTCTGCAAACCATGATGTGCAGACAGTGGGCCTTTGTGCATGATGTTCCCACAGCCTTACCTGAGCTTCATAGGTTTGCCTAAATAAATAGAAAATATCTAGACTCTACTTGCTTCAAAAGCATTTTTTTCTTGCTACCAAAAGGAAAAGACATTGACCACCCCTTTTCTCTGCTTTTTACGCGGCTAACTCCTACTCATCCTCCAGAGCTCAAGCTCAATTTAGAGCACCCTCCAGGACACCTCCTTTCTTTCCCTGGCCCAACCCTCAGCTAGCACCCCGCTCTGTTATGGCCCTTGTCTGTCTCCTCATTGTCTGTCTCAGCTTCCTGAGAAGCTTTCTGTCACTCTGGGAAAGCAGGTCTGTGGTGTGTTCAGCGTCCCATACACAGTCCACTGAAGGAACTCAATACATTTTAAATCAATGTAAGAATGACATAAATAAAAACCATAAGGATATGGAAGTGGATTACCTTTTTTCCTCCTGTAATAGATTGCACCTATAATCCATTCATGGGCTAAAGGGTCAGGAAAACAGTGAGATACAAAACACCTAGACAGCTTGTGTGCCAAGCTGGTAGGCACACCAAGAAAACACCAGCCAGAGGTTCAGCTCCTCGGTAAAATGAGAAATGATGAACTATGATTTTTAAGCAGCATACAATTAATTTGGCTAGTTTAATATCTTAACATCTATTGTGTTCATTGAAAAATGGCAAAATACATACATTAATCCATCTCGAATATAGCTCTGTAAATAATACGTTTATGTATGTATCGGAAAGGACTAGAGGAGATAACAGAAAAATAAACACAGCTGATCTGTCAGGGTAATAGTATCAAGCCAATTTTTTATTATTTTGTTATTTTAGCATTATTGTTATCATATTATTGTTTGTGCTAATGGTTGTGTATTTTTAGCATTAAGCAGTTGATGTCTGTAGACCAACTTAAATATTGGGTCTGATGGCATATCGATAAACATAACAGACAGAGCTGATTACTCTATTTGATCCCCAATACACAGGACCCAATGAGACTCATAATATAAATTTACTTGAAAACTTCCAATAATCAAAATAATAGAGCCAACATGTACTGGCCACTTAGAACGTCCAAGCCCTGGGCTAAGCTTTGTCTTCTCTCCGTTTTACAAAAGAGGTAACTCGGTGCAAAATGGGTAAGTGACTTGCCAGTAAGTTAAAAGCTAGAGCATGAGCATTGGCTTCAAAAAAACACACAAAAGGCTAGAGTGATGGTTGATTTTATGTGTCAACTTGACTAGAACATGGTAACCAGTTGTTTGGAAAACACTAGTCTAGATATTTCTGTAAGGTATTTTTTAGATGTGATTAACATTCACAATTAGCTAGATTTAAGTAAAGCGGATTTCCCTTCATAATGTGGGTAGGCGTCATCCAGTCAGTTGAAGGCCTTAAGAGCAAAACCTGAGGTTTCCTGAAGAAGAAGGAATTCTGCCTCCAATCTGACGCAGAAGTTCTGCCTGAGTTTCCAGCCTTCGGGATCAAAACTGCAACATTCTTTCCTGAATCTCTAGCCTGCCAGCTTACCTGACGGATTTCAAACACGCCAGCTCGCGCTCTCTCTTCCCCATATATATATAAAATTATATATTATATATGTATATTGTATATGTGTAATAGTATATAATATATAGCATATATTATATAATATACATACAATTGGTTATATTGGATATGCATATCATATATATATACACAGAACCAGTAGGAGATACACACACACACACACACACACACACAGAGTCACGCATTGCTTAATGTCAAGAATACATTCTAAGACACATTAGACAATCTCATTATTGTTCGGTCATAGAGTGTACTTACACAAACCCAGAAGGTACAGCCTACTACACACCTAGGCTCTACAGTACAGCCTATTGTCCCTAGGCTACAAACCTGTACAGCATGTTACTGTACTCAATACTGTGGGCAATTGGAACACAGTGGTAAGTATTTGTGTATCTAAACATAAAAAAAGTACAGTAAAAATACAGTATAAAAGATTTTAAAAATAGTATGCCTGTATAGGGCACTTACCATGAATGGGGCTTGCAGGACTGGAAGTTGCTCTGGGTGAGTCAGTGAGTGGTGAGTGAATGTGAAGGCCTAGGACATTCCTGCACACTACTGTAGACTTCATAAACACTGTACACTTATGTTACACCAAATTTGTAAAAAAAATTTTCTCTCTTAAGTTAACCTTAGCTTATTATAACTTTTTTACCTAATATACTTTTAGTTGTTTTAACCTTCTGACTCTTTTGTAACAACATGTAGCTTAAAACACACCTTGTATAGCTGTGTAAAAATATTTTCTTTCTTTATATCCTTATTCTATAAGCTTTTTTCTTCTAAACTTTTTTATTTATTTTTTACTTTTTAAACTTTTTTGTTAAAGACAAAGATAGAAACACATCAGCCTAGGCCTACACAGGATCAAGATCATCAATGTCACTGTCTTCCACCTCCACGTCTTGTCCCACTGGAAGGTCTTCAGGGGTGTAATACACATGGAGCTGTCATCTCTTGTGATAATACGGACTTCTGGATTACTTCCTGAAGGACCTGCCTGAGACTGTTTTACAATGAACTTTTTTTTCTGTAAGTGGAAGTACACTCTAATGATAAAAAGTATGGTACAGTAAATACATGAACCAGTAACACAGTCATTACTATCAAGTATTATGTAAGTACATAATTGTACGTGCTATACTTTTATATGACTGGCAGCACGGTAGGTTTGTTTACACCAGCATCACCACGAATATGTGAGTAATATACTGCTCTACGATGTTATGACAGCTATGATGTCACTGAGTGATAGAAATTTTTCAGCCCCATAATAATCTTACGGGACCACCATCATATATATGTGGTCGGTCGTTGACCGAAACATCATTACGTAGCATATGACTGTGTGTGCGTATCTCCTACTGGTTCTGCGTCTCTGGAGAACTCTCATGCAGCTAGCAAGCAGTGTCACCAGGATTTGAATCCTGTAAAGCCACTACTCATGACTGTTACAAAAATAAGGTACATGACCACGTTGCATCTAAGGGTTCCTGTACAGAGCAGGCCATGCGGCTGGAGGCGGGTTGAGTCGTGCTGGGCGCGGGAGTTGTGGGCACTGTTGAAAAGCGATAGCGCGGCCCGGCCTTCCCTTTGCCCCTCAGCACGACAGGGCTTCCCGTGGCTTTGCCCTGGGCTCCTAAGCCCGCCCAGTGCCCTCCTTTACACCAGATGCGGGCCAAGGTGGGACAATGCACTTCACTTCCCAGAGACAAAATCGTCCATGGTTTTCTTCTTTTGCCCTCTCAATAGCGTCTCTTATTCAAAACCCCTAAGTCTCAATCACACCAGTGAGTCAGACACACCACCTGCGGCTCTTGGGGGAGACCACGTGCCATTAAGGAAAAAGAGGAATGAGAATTAAACTGCAGCAGGGAAGATTTAGATTTTTCTTGTTAAAAAAAAAAAAAAGGATTTTGAGAAGAAAAAGAAAACGTATTGCTGAGTAAAATCACGAATGTTCCTACCCTGGAAAAAAAAAAAATTTAAGAACAAAGCTGTTTTTTTCATGGCTTTCTGGGACATTTTAGGTGTGGTTCACCATAACTGCACAGAGATGTGGTTGATGTCTTTGCAAGGTTCCTTTCAGCCCTACCGCCCCGTCGGTGGAGCGGACACCGGGGCACGACAGGAGCAGGCACAAGCCTGCATGGCCCTCTCCCACGCTGCGGGCGCCGGTGGGCCCAGGCTCAGAGCACCTCCTCCTCCGCTTCTGAGCCCCACTCGCAGTTTGAGCATCCTGGCGCTTAGCAAGCTTCCCGCTGAGCTGTAAAGTCATTCCAGACAAATCCCTGTGTTTACAGAGATTCCAGAGCAGCAGGGAACATCCCAGAATACCCGTCTGGATGTGGAAGTCCGTGGATCTGCGCTAAGCTGCTCTGCACACCTGCCCCGGCCCTGTCTCCCCACCAACCCGCCGTCCGCCCCCCTCCTCGCTCCCTTCTCTGCGTCTGCCCCGGTTCCCTCCACACTGAGTCACGCTGGACGTTGATGGTGAAGTCCTTTAAGAGTCAAGTTGCCAGAGGGAGCGCAGGGGAAAGAAAGCAAATCGGAAGAACAAACGAAAGAGAGGGAAGAAAAAGGAGAAAGAGCAAGTGGGGAAAAGAACAGAAATGTGGGGGTGGGGAGCCCTGGTTCAGAGACTTTTCTTAGGGAGGAGTCAGAAACAACTTCCTATTTAAAAAATTGACAGTTCGTTAAACCGTATAGGCAGTTCATGTACATGATATGATCTTCTTACCACGTACATCCTGAACTCAAACATTTTTAGCCAGAGGTAAAGGATTGAATTTAGATACAAAAGACAGTTTTCAGACCTAATGTCACTACTTTCCAGACACTTCTCTAGGCTTCCCATTTCCAAATCCTCAAAACAGGAATAAAATACTGCTCTGTATAATTCCAGGGCTGATACAAGGATAAAATGAAATAGTGTGTATTTTAGCTAAACAAATGTAAGATACTTTTATTAAATCCAATAAACAGCAAGTGTTTCTTATTAATTGTTATTCTTTCTGTTCTCCAACCTCTAGAAAATCTTTCACAAAAGAACTGCCTTCCAACCAGCATAACAGGTTATTCTTTAAGTTTACACAAAAGCCCTAAAATGGAAAAGAAAAGCTAAAAATTGGCATCAGGTGAGGTTTCTAAGACAGCATTAAGCAATCCAAAGTCATTCTATAAGCTCTGCTCAGATACATCAACAATAGCCGATCTCTTGAGTGTCGCGGGGTGTATGTAATTCAAAAGTGGCAGGTAATCTTTCTAATACTTTCTAATACTTATTGTTTAGAGAGATAAGGAGAAAATTGTACCTCACTATTATTCGTATCTCAGCCAGTTTTCCTTAATCACAACTTTTCCTCCTTAGATTCTTCTGTAAGTATATCAGCTGCTCATTGAGAAATGAGCTTTAGCACAGTGACTGCCACACTAGAAAAAAAAGTTTTTTCCCTGGGGCCACAGTGTTTTATTACAAAAAAAATTGAAAACAAAAGGATCCTTTCTAATTTAATGAAAAATGTGTTATTTTTTCTTGTTTTCTGTGTACAAATTATATGAAACTTGAAAACCAGTTCATAAGGATAAAGAGATATGTGAGTTATGTATGCTTCACGAGGCCCCGGGCTCAAAATTAGCCTGAGTTAAATACAACTCACATGACAGTTAATGTGTTAAACATGTCAAGTGATTTCTTAGATAACCAGGTAACCCAGGATGGGGGTAGACACCAGGTTTCAGAACTTTTGATGAGAAGAACTAAAAAGAAAGTTGCAGCCAGGCGTGGTGGCTCACGCCTGTAATCCTAGCACCCTGGGAGGCCAACGTGGAAGGATCTCTTAAGGTCAGGAGTTGGAGACCAGCCTGAGGAAGAACAAGATCCCATCTGTACAAAAAAAAAAATAGAAAAATTAGCCAAGCATGGTGGTGTGCGCCTGTAGTCCCAGTTATTCCAGAGGGTGAGGAAGGAGGATCACTTGCGTTCAAGATTGCAGTGAGCTATGATCGTACCACTGCACTCCAGCCTAAGCAA
>CAUYRT010036001.1:0-13810 GCA_963574885.1 Lepilemur ruficaudatus
AGTCCCAGCTACTCGGGAGGCTGAGGCAGAAGGATTGCTTGAGCCCAGGAGTTTGAGATTGCTGTGAGCTAGGCTGATGCCACAGCACTCTACAGCCTGGGCAACAGAGTGAGACTCTGTCTCAAAAAAAAAAAAAAAAAAGTGAGAAGGTACTATTAAATACTTTTAAAATGTCAAAACAGAGATTCAAGAAGACACAAACAATCCTTCCCTGTTTACCCAGTGATTTCATAGAGGCAGCCTAAGAGGAAATAATTTTAATTAGCTGGTACAAAAACAGCCCTATGGTTTTTAAGATTCCTTCACACACAGACATCATATGACAAACTGATTCCTCAGTTTGTCAGCATCCTCAAGTTGCCAAAACCTTTGAGTTCTGGGTTGTTTTCATTATATATTCGTTTAAATATGATTTTACCCATATACAGATGATGCGGATGGGGTCACACAAAGTGATTTGCTTTCTAAGAATAGACCTGTTAATAAGTTGTCAGACTCCGGCATGAACGAATCTGCTTTCCACCTGACTTGATGGATATTGCCGAGGGCAAGTGACACCAAAGGTCCAGGAATGATTTTTAAAAAGCACCTGCTGTTACTACTACTTGTCAGTAGATGGCAGCAACACATCAGTTCCTCATACCTTCCTACCCATGGATCAGTCCATTTCAGAAACAGCTTTCACTAACAATTAGAACATAAGCCACTTAAGACTTACTGAAATAAGAGCAGAATTAAAGAAGCCTATTTTCACTAATAATTTCCTGAAGCATTTGGTCTTTCAAAAAAACATTTCTGAAAGAAAGCACAATTGACTGGCTTTTATAAATCCCAAACTAGACATAACTGATTCTAATACAATCCAAAGCGCTCATGAAAAAACTTCTGCAAAATTAGTTCAGGATTAATCCATTGCCTGTTTATCTGTGTAATTACAATGGAATACTGGTTAAAAAGAAAATGATCTGGTGTTGTTGCTGGATAAAGGTAAATAAAAGGGAAATGCTTTGAAGGTTTTTCTTTCCCTTTCAAAATTACCAGAAATTTCATATCTGAAGAACTTAACCAAATGGGAGAAAGGTACTTGGTAATGATGTTTTGAGCTTCTCATTTCATGTTATTAAAGCAAAATTTCTTGGAATTGCTATAGCGGCATCACTGATACTCTCATTATTGCAATCATGTAGCAAAATGGCAATATCCAGGCTAAAACTACTCTGGGCTGTGATTCTTACAGTTCTATCTCCTGTGAAAGCCGCTGTGTGCTGGCCACAGAGTTAGCACTAACAGGTGGGCAATGACAGTTACAGCCTGTCTTTGAGGCCTGGCCAGGTCTCTTTCAGGGTCTGGCCTGGGGGCCTGCTGGCATTTCTCAGCAGTTTTGTGACTACTGTTGCATGATCTAGAAAGCTTCCATCATGACCACTCAAAGAAACCATCACCGGAGTTACCTCTGAGGGAGGGGTTTAGGAAGGTGGGGGGGTCAGGAGACTGTTTTTCCCCTGGTGAATCTTCTCATACCTTTTGGTTATTTTCTGGTGCGCACACATTACTGATATAACAGCCCCTCCACAGCCTCATTGGGAGGGCCAGGTGCTACTGTGTGCAGCTGCCCACTCTTGTCTTCCTTTGCTCAGACACCATTCTGCCAGAAGAATGCTCTCCAAGACTTTTTCAAGTTCTGTGATGATCTTCCTAAGTGTCACACTTCCTACTCTAAGGAAAACAGCCAAGTAGCTACACAGTCAGGGGGTCCTATTCCAGGCCTCACTGATTTATCGACCAGCATAAATAATGCAGGGCTATCAGTTCATGGGTAGCTCTTCCTTCTCCAGAAGCCTGACCTGTCCTGAAAGCTGTAGGGGACAGCAGAGACTTCGGGATATACACACTGCCTGGAACTTAATTTGAACAAAGTAACAATTGAAAGAAGAACCAGTTTTCCCTAAGAGACCACATCTCTTAACCTCCATCCTGACTGACAGTTCGTAGATCTAGTGCTCTCTCTTTAGCCTGGTATTCATGTCTTCTCACCATCAGGCCCCGGGTAACCACACAGCTCTTCTCCCAATGGCACTTGAGCCACACCGGTCTACCTGGCACTTTTGGACATGCTTTCCCCTCTTTGGTGAATGCTATTCCAGTGCTGTTCATTTGCCCAAAACAGTCATTCTAATTCAAAGGTCACATTGGGAAGCCTTCCTCCTTCCTGCTCCCCTCCTCCCCAGACAGGTGAGTGGCCACCTTTTCTCCCTCTCCCCTCAGGTTTCTGCGGCAATCTGGTCACACTATTGGCCCAGGTGGTCATTTATTTCATTGAATGAGAATGCTGGTTCACATGTCCATTTTCTCCAGTAGACTGTGTGAAACTCAAGGCCAGGGAGATTCGTCAGGACGCAGCCTAGTGCCTGGCCAACAGCAGGTGCTCAGTAAACATTCACTCTGTTCTCGTTACCATCACCACCTACTCCCCTCCCCCCACATTAGGTGGTTGTTTAGTGCTGGGGATGGGACAAAAAGGGAAGTGTGGAAGGGTGTGGCAGGCGGAAGTTAGGGGTTGCCAGGTCTGAGAGCATTATGAAATAGTCTCAGTTTGTCAATATATATGTTGAGAGGAAGATTTACCAGAATAAATAACAGATAAGAATGCAGCTAATTGCAAAGACAGATTTCTTGGCAACATGAGACGGTTTCCCTTCTTCCTTATGGAGGAAGAGGAAGATTTCCACAGGGGTGTTACCCTTGAAAGGTTTCACAGATGTCATTTCTGAGTTTTCATGCTACATCAGGAAAGTGGAGGTGACAGAAGTTTATCAGTGGGATAGGAGAATCAGTTTCAGGTCCAAGAGACCCCACAGGAGAAACCCTGAGTTCAGCTAGGGGCTAAGGAAGCAGATCAGACAGGAAAGTGAGAAAACAGAGGGTAGATATAGAAGAGCAGGAACTACGGAAAGTTCCGTCAGTCCATTAGGATAACCTGTTATACCCCAGTGCTATTATTCAGCTCGGTGGCCAGGTTCCCCAGTGGATGGCAGGGCCCCCAACACCATCCCCTCTCTGATCACCAGGCCAGAGGCTCCAGATCTTGTGGGTGGGTTGTCCCTTTCCTCCTGCCCCACACCCAGGGTGCTTGTGTGCTAGGTTGAAGAGGATCCTTCCATAACAGAGACAATTCTTTGAGCAACAGTTTTTAGTATGTGCTCAGCTCAGTTAGAACTTCTCTCATAATTTGGGGCTGGAGAGGGGACTGCATTAGGAGCCATGAACCCTGGAATTCTGTTCCAAGTTTGACTTTAATTTACCGTGTGACTTCTGGGACAAGTCATTTAACCTCTCTGGGCCCTCATTTCCCATTTATAAAATGGGGAAATTACTACCCCATCAAAAATAGATGCACTTAATGAGTATCAAAAACAGGGGAAGTACAGTACTTTTTGTATTAATGATAGATGTGCATGATTTCAATTCCTCTTAGGCTGTGAGGCTCTATGTGCTAGTCTGCACGGGTGGTGCCTACACTGTAGGAAGAAGAGGGAGGTGTTTTCTGCTAAACATTGATTCAGGGCAGTTGTTTTCCAGAATCAGTTTGCTGACACAATCTTTCTGAAAGTTTTAAAGATAAATTCCAGGGCTGGGACTATGGACTTGGACTTGCTGGGATGGAGGCAGGGCCTGAGTGGTTTTGGAATCACTGACTCCAATAAGAACCCAAAATGATGAGAACACACCTCAAAAAAATGGAAAAGCACAGATGCCAGACTCAGTAGTAAAGTGTTGAGATTTAACACTGAATAATAAACTGATTCCCTACCAGATCTGCTGGAGGAGAAGAATGCAGCCTTTTGGGAAGCTGAGAGTCAAGACCATTTTTATTCCAGGTACACTCATTCAGAGAGGCTCCCACACGTCCTGCATGGTACTTGACAGAATAATTTCCCTCCTGAGTTAGATGACTCATTCAAAAATGAAGCTTTCCTGTTGAGCCTTTTTTAAAAAGTCTCCCTTCTTTACTCCCTTAATTGCAGAGAGTAGACAAGAGGGTGATTAAATCCCCATTAGCAACCCAGGGATCAAGCTGCTAAGAAACCTCAGAAAAAGAAATGCGTGAGTACCAGCCCTCTTTGCTGCAGTCAAATGGGCCAAAGCGGGGAAGAGAAATGGACTTGCTGGATGGCTGCTTATTTGACAGTCCTGCCTGGCCACCGAGCTGTGAACCTGACAGCACCTGCGGGAGGCTCTATTTTCTAAAACCAGGCTTCCTTTTTGCTCTGTTGATGCTGTGGTATTAATCAACAGTGCTTCTAGATTGGAACTTTCTGGAATAAACACCAGAAAGGCACTGGGAAAAAGAGGGGATAAGACACAGTATTCTGTGAGTTTAACAGCAAGATAAAAACAACAAAAACAGGTAGTTTACTAGAAACATGAGGGATAAAGGAACAAATGACACCATGAAGATGCCAACAGACAAGTCTAGAATGTGGGACATTCTGCACAACAGTGGTTTCTACATCAAGTTAGTGGTAGAAAAAAAGGGGAAGCGGTTTGTTTTAGGTTAAAGGAAACCTAAAAGATATACCTAACAACCAATTACAATGCATGGGCCTTGTTTGGCTCCTAATTTGAACTCACCAATTATACAAAGCATTTTTGAGACAAGTGGGGAAATCTGATAAAAGGAATGTGTTAATAACAAAGCCTTATTATTTTTGTGAGACGTGAGACCGTGACAGTGCTTGGCATTGTGGTTATGTAAAAAGGATGGGCCTGTTGTTTAAGAGATGCAAGGGAAGTATGCAGGGGCAGACTGACACATCTGGGCTTTATTTTATCCAGTGACTTCTCTTTCATCAAAGGAAAAACAAAAGAAAACAGATGAAGCAAATATGGCAAAATCTTGCTAATTATTAAATCTAGGTGATAGGTTTAAGGGGGTTCATTGCAATGTTCTCTCTGCTTTAATGTATGTTTGAGATTCTGTCATAATAAATATATTCTTTTAAGTGTGCAGGCAAATCTCAAGATGAGAAGCATCAGTAAACTAACTTAAGCATGGAGGGCTGGGAGTGGGCAGTATGGCGTCTTTGCAAGGAAAATAAAAATAGCACGTGTTCTCAAACTTCAGGGAGCTCTGTGTTCCACAGAGATGGCTCCTTACTCTCTCCTGGCAGGGAAAAGAATACCTTTCATCTTGATGGAGAATTCCCCCAGTAGATTCTCTAGCTCCGCTTCAATGGTGCACATATTCTGTGAAGAGGACAGGAGACAGGCATTAGAATTACCTCGCTTTCACCCAACAGTTCAAAGCACATGATGTTTTAATAGCGGCACACAACCATTGCATGAACAACAGGAGGCATTTACTTGTTTGAAATGAGTTCCTCAGTATGAGCTATGAAATGTTCTTGACAAAATGTTTAATCCAGCTCTAAGCAAGCCTTCTAGCATACAGGAAATTTCGGGTATAGATGAACATGTTAAATTACATCAAAAATAGTCTCACAAGTCCAGAATGTGGGATGTTCTGTAAGAACTGGCCTGGAATCTACAAAAAAGCAGTATCATGGGGGAAAAAAATTCTAGAGAAAGAGATTAAAAAGACATAATAACCAAATGCCAAGGCCTTAACCTTGATGACGTCCTGATTTGAAAGATAAGCAAACAAACCAAAACAGTTACCGAAGATATTATTGGGCCAAAAATTTCAAAATGGACATTAGATAATTCTATAGGATTATTAACTTTCTTAGTTGTGATAATGGTATGTGGTCATGTAGGAAATGCATGTTATATAGATTACCATACTATACAGGAGATCCACGTTATATGTTAAATAGCTTGATTTAACCATTGTACAATGTATATATATTTCAGGACATCATATTGTATACCACAAATACACACAGTTTTACTTGTCAATAAATACATTTTTAAAAAGATCCATGCTAAAATATTTATGGGGTGAAATGTCATGATGTCTACCACTTACTGTCAAATGACTTGGGGGAAAAACTGAGCATATGAGAGAGAGGGAAAGCAAATATGGCAAAATGTTGCCAATTGGTAAATCTAGATAAAGGCATATGGTGTTTAATATACCAGTCTTTCAACTTTTCTGTGGGTTTGAAATTTTTCTTAGTAAAAATTTGGGGCCAAAGGAGCACAAGGGCCGAGTTCTGCTCAAGTGAGTGAGGTAGACTTCTTGCTGCCATGCCATGGCACCCAGTAAATCATTTCTGGGTCTCGCAGGGGTCCTCTCCTCAATCGGATATTGAGGGATCAGTATAGGCAGAAGGGATACCACCATCTATACACATGTGTCGGTACATAACTACCCCAGTCTACTTCCTCACTGTCTGAGGACCTAAATAGAGCGATTGGTGTTAGAAATCAAAAGGGAAAGTGCTGTGGCCAGGGGCCATCCTTAGTGAGGCCTTTCTGCTGCTTGGCCAGCTTACACTTTGGGTGTTGCCTCTGTCATACTAAGCAGCAGTCTCTACGGAAGCTTGATGCAGGGTGGCATCTGCAGGCTTCTCGCTCAGCAGCCAGTCTCCATCAAGGCTGGGGGCCAGGGGGTGGCCTCTCTGACAAGAGCACGGCCAGCTCAGTGAGTGCCAGTGGGTGTTGCTTCTATCTGAATTCTGTATGCTGAGGACCTCAGGCTTGATTTGTAAGGCTAGAGGTTCTCATTCTTATTTGTTCCTTTGTTCTGCTCGAAACGATCACTCTCGTGGAATGCAAAGAGAACAGCATTGCCTTTTCCTTGGTAAGTTCTCCTGCCTCAAATAGCTCAGCAAGACTGGGGGAAACTTCCTCAAGTCTGAGCTCTGTGCAGCTTGAAAGCTTTGACAACAAAGTTTCAGTAATCTAAACTAATTTACTATCTCAGAATCTCGGGCATCTTTGAAGGAACACATTACAGTTTCCAGAAATATCAACTATGTTATTGTGAATATCAAGATTGCTACCAGTATCTTTGAAAAACTTGGGGACAGCTAGGTTAAAAGGATATCCATGGTAAAGGATATCCATGGTAAAAATTTTCTCATCCATGCAGCCCCTGATGAACATTGCTACACATGCAAAAGTACCCTGAGCCATCTTGTCCTTGTTAAATCCTCATTTTAAACCCTCATTGTGATAAAAATCCTGGCTTTTGTGGGTACAGGAGGATAAAAAACCACCTGATGTCCAGTGAGACACGAAGCTACCCAAGTCCTAGATTTCTTTCTTCTCGAAGGCAGCCCTTCCTCTTGCTGAAATTGCACTCTGTGTCTTTGAATTTGTGAGCAAAGTCGTGATGCCATGCCCTGGCACTTGACCAAGGGTGGCTATTTCTGAAATGAACTGTAAATTATTCCAGGACAGGCAGCTCCTGCATGCTACTGGTCAGTTATCTGCTTTTGTACTAAAAACAGCTTCTATAATTAGAAATGGCTCTTCTGGTTCCAGAGACCTGTAGAAACGGGGTCTTGTGAACTAGGGTTGCTTCTAAGCCAGGGGTTCTCAGCCTGCCAAGTCCTTAAATTTGTACTGGGGGTGGTTAGGAAGAGTCCAATCTTTAACCTCTAACTGAAATTAAACATGTCTACATATCACAAATATAGAAAACAAGCCATAGCAGTATTATTATAGTAATGCCTGTGATGTTGACACGGATAGAAATCACATGTATGTTCATGTCATATGATTTGTTGCAGATTACTTTAAAAAAATTTTATACTTTTCACTACTTTGAATTATCAGTAGTTACTGGAGCCGCTGCTAGATCTTAAAATTTGATACATTAATAAAACATCAGCATAGCACTATATCCCACATTGGACTTATAAAATATTTTGACAACTGTACTGACAATGTTGAAATAACCATTTCAATATAATGTTTCCTTTCAATTCCTATGTATTTTATTTTATGCATTTTAAAAACATTATTCTGAAAGGAGGAACTTAGATAAAGAAGCCCTGTTTTAAGTCATGAAAAGAGACAAACTGGGTTTAGGTAAGAGGCAACACTGGGGTGTACATACAAAGCATCTGAATGCAAGTCACCCAAGAGGTCCCTCGGTCCCAGGGCCGAGACAGATGCTCAGCTCTGGGAATTGTCCAACAGCCCCTCTTCAGATGGATGACTTCATTCATGAAATCTGATCTTCAAACAAAGACTCATGGGATAGTGAGAAGTACTGCTTTAATAATTCAGTCATTTCATCAAAGACATTGGTATTAGGTGACCCCAGGAGGAGTGAAGACCTCTCTGTGTCAGATGCTTGGGCCCCAGGGAGTCAGAAACCAGGGAAGCACACTTGTGTTCATGGTTCTTTATCTTGTCTCCTTTAAGATAAAAATTTCTCTCTCTCTCTCTCTCTCTCTCACACACACACACACACACACACACACACACACACACACACACACAAAACTGTAGGCAGGAAGGTTACTGATAAATGACACTGACATCCAATGTAGCCATCTGAACCACAGGGTCTCTTCAACTTCCAGGGATAAAACTAGACTGGATTGTATGCTAGAACATTTAGAAGCGCATTCAATGACAAAAATTAGGGCACTGTGCCTTATTCATTTTAAACAATTCTGCTGATTGCCTCTCCTGCATACTTTTGAGGCTGACAGTAAAACTTATCTCTCTAGAGAGTAGAATGAGGCGTGGGTTGCTGTTCGCCTTGTGCTTGGCAGCTACCGACAATTCACACCAGGCCGGGGTGGGGGGGGGTTCAGCAAGTAAGCAGGTTAGCAAGTTATACCTCTGTGTACTCCTTGAAGCTCCGATTGATCTCTGACAGGCTCTCCCGGGCGGCTTTGCTGGCAGGGGAAGTTGCAAAGGCTTGTTTCATTTTGCTGGCACCATCTTGGAGGCGTCGTTGGATACAATAAGCTTCATAGAGTTCATCTACCTGACAGAATCAAAACAGGAAACACAGAAATATGAATATTTGTTATGCTTGAAAGAGGTTACACAGACCATTGTTATATGCTTCAGGTACTTTATGTTTTTGACCTCTACAAGGAGAATCTTGTAGAAGTGTTATTCTTTAGATACAGACCATTTTTATTTTAGCCACTGTGATCATTTTGTCTTAAGACAGATTTCACTCTGATCCTGTTTTCAAATTATACAAAATGAAAATGCCTCTTTTGCATTTTTTTTTTTTTGAGGTTATTGAGGTTTTGTTGGTCCATTGGTGGACTGGCGTGGGAGAAATATTAAATAACGAAGACAAGAGCTTTCTGTGTATTGAGCAAACACTGAAAGAGTTTATACGGTTCCATGCTGAGGGAAAACTTTGTAGTGTACTAGGCTATTATCACTTTCTTTTAGGAGGTATTGTCACAAGGTGATATTTACACATCCAGATTTAGTATTTCTTTAAAAAACTTGGGGCTATTTATTTGTAAAATCTTGGCTTAACAATAAAGAGAGGAAATGAAGTTATTCTTAAAATTAGGGTAAAACAATTGTCAAACTTCTCAAACTGAATTCTTAAATGTGAACTCTCTCGTATGTAAATTACATCATAATTAAAAAATAAATTGAAGCACTATGACCAAACTCTTTTTCCTGCTACAAGTCTATACTTATGCTTCTCAATAATAATATACATTTTTTTAAATGATTATTAGTTATACTCATCATATAAGCCTGATAATCACTTAATGCACCTAAGGGAATGACTCTCAATCAACCCAAGGCCATTTTGACTCCCAGGGGTCTACTGGCATCTAGTAGGTGAAGGCCAGGGATGCTGCTGAAAGTCATGTAACGGAAGAGGACAGCCCTTCCAACAAAGAATTATTCCCAAATATCAATAGTGCTGAGGTTGACAAAAACTTGTTCTAAAGTTATACCCTTTCTTCTTTTTTTTTTTTTTTGAGACAGAGTCTCGCTCCATTGCCCAGGCTAGAGTGCTGTGGAGTCAGCTCAGCCTCTGGAGTAGCTGAGACTACAGGTACATGCCACCGCACCCGGCTCATTTTTTCTATTTTTAGTAGAGAAGGCATCTCACTCTTGCTCAGGTTGGTCTAGAACTTCTGACCTCAAGTGATCCTCCCACCTTGGCCTCCCAGAGTGCTAGGATCACAGGTGTTAGCCACCACGCCCAGCCAAGTTATTCCCGATGATTTTATCTCTATAGTCGTGTACTATCTTCCATTATCAACACACTTAACCGACTGCAGTAAACTACGGGAATTTTCAGGCAGGATAACAAAGGACAATGTCATCAGGCACTGACAAAAGCAAATGAAACCTATTGCTTTGGGGAGGCATTTACCTTCCTAGGACTATTTGAATTTTCATTTCGGTACAAACTTTGTTTCTTCAAAAAGAAGGCTTAAGCTATAGATTCACAAGAAAGTGGAGATGCATACACTGGATCTCAGAGTTTAAGATTCCCCTTTTGTTCTGAAGGAAAACTTTTGGCTCCTCACTGGAAAGCATCACTCTGACCTGTTACAGTGGTGCAATTTTCCACAATTGCTTTTTCTATGCAGATGTCAATGACACTTAGGTCACAGACACTCAGAATGTGAATGGTAAGAGGCTAAAAATTATTCTCTTGATTAAAGGATTCTTTGTTGCTATTTAGTTCAACAATTCACTCAACTTTGCTGAGCAGAATCCCCAAACTCTGAAAAGAACAGTCTTTAATCTTCAGGATCAATGGATTTATCGATGATTAAGAGGGAGAAATAAGACTCAACAGGTGGCAAATCTGCTGAAAAAATCTTTTGGTGATTGGCATAGAACATGGTTTCCAGACTTTCAAACTAGCTAAGACTCACCTGGTGAGCTTGTTAAAATGCTAATGCCCAGGCCCCACTCTAAGGTGCTGAGTCAGTAGGTTAGGGCTGGGCCACGAATCTGAAATTTTAAATAAACATTGCAGATTGTTCCGGTGTGGGAGAACCCACAAAACTTTTAGAGACACAAGTGCCAATGCCTCTTCCAATGCAGAACAGGCCGTTTCACCTGTGTGGGCTTCTGGGAGATTGCCCCTTCAATTCTTTCCCCCGCTGTTGGCTACTCTGATGTCTCTGAGATTATAATCCTCTCAGTAAGGGATCAGGGCTCACTGGACCATTAGTACTTCTATAATGACTTAATCTATTACTTTGCAAAGAAAGAAAAGTTTATTCTTTGTTTTCACTTCAATATCAACCTATCCTAGCCAAATGGAGTTAAACTTTAGGATAGAGGATACCTATATACTTGCCTGAGCAGAAAGCAGCTCGTTTGTAGGCAAGTTTTTGTCTTATCTACCAGTCAGCAGTGGCTCTCACTAAATGAACTGATCGACTCATTCAAATTATTAATATATTTAATTTGTTAAGCATCTTGTATGTAAGGTGCTGCAAATAGAGTACCGCCAGCCTTTGAAAACAATTAGGATTATTGTATCTAACAACTATAGACATAAGATGGATAAATACATGCTTACCTAATACTGATTTTTTTTTCTTGCTGTTTTTTGAACTAAACAGAAACATTTGTCAAAGCTTGCCTGTCACAGATACCGTCTGATGAATGTCATTGTTTTATTTATTGAGTTTAGCAGAAATAAAAGCAATTTCAGATTTGCCTAGGTAATATCTTTCAAAGTGAGAAGGTACAAAGGCAGAAGCATATACATATGCAAATATACATATGAAATATCATAGAATTTTCCACTGGAAAGGATTCTTAGGATCATCTAGATAGAGTACATGCAACTCCCCAGCCCCATCTCACAGAGAGGAAAGCCAAGGTCCACACAGAAGATACAGCCAGTGAGTAGGTGGCAGAGCTGGGACTAGAATCTAAGGCTGCTGACTCTAAGGAGAGAGATCTGCTAAAACCCCAGTCTCCCCATTTGGAAGACAGGCCGATGAGAGTCGATGCAAACAAGAATTGCTAATGGTATGATAGCGGCCCCCAAAGGGAAATCTTCTTTAGGTAGCACCAACAACTCCTGATAGAGTCTAGAACAGGTTGGTGATAGTCCCACTCCACACTAGGCTCATTGGACCATGAATGAACTATTTATAGAATCCAGGGCTGGATGTCAGGGATGTTGACAAACTGGTGGTCTAGGAGTAAAGGGGATGAAAAGGCACCTGGAAACCATGCCGCATGAGGAAGAGTGGGAGGAGCCAAGAGCCTGAGGAAGATTCAGGGAGGCACACAGGCAGGAGTCTTTCAGTACTTAGAAGCCCTTCATGAAGAAGTTTATGGGGCACCAAACTGTATGTGGAACCAGAGTGTAACGTTAGGTAAGTATGAAGTTTTTTGTGGGGTTAGTTTGATTTAATCTCTAACCACACTACAGTGAGACCTAGCCCTCCACCAAGCACTGTGCATGCTACTTAGCACTTAATACATATTTGCAGAACTGAAGTGAGCCCAAACTGTGCTGTATCAGACCTTCCATTCTTCTTTTTCTTCCATCTTTACTGCCTGTTCGAGGATTTAATTGTTAATCAGCTTAGGAGTCAATCAAATAAGAAATTCTCCATGGACTAGACACTATGCTCAGGCCAAAAGTGGATTGATTAGTAACTGAAAACTTAAAAATGGGCAAAGACAACAGGAACTTCAATTACCTTACTAATGTGAAACTCCAGGCGTCTCATGTATCTTTCAATCGTTTTAATTTGCTGGAATTAAAAGAAGTTTGAAAAGGTACTGTCATTTACATTTCAATTGACTTAGGCTTGGGAGAATATTTTTTTTATTATGTCATACCCAAAAGTATCAGAAAATGCTACATATTTACCCTTTCCCTTTATCTTTGTTCCTATTTTAGAGAGTCTCTAATATCCATTTGGAAAGTATTTTTTAAAATATTGAGTAAATATTCTGAGAGATGAACTCAAGTTAGTTACTAGAATCCCTGTGTTTAACATCCAGGTGTCTGATCCAGTAGAATTTATTAGATTTCTGGCAGAACAGTATCTATTATATAGGAATGTACATAAACTTCTTTATAATAATATGTTTAATTTGTCCTAGGATAGGCTTTTTATCCCCTTCACATTTTGGTGTCTCTAAAATTGGGGTGCATCTTACAATGGCTACTGGCCAAGTGGTACAAGATAGCTGCCTGTACTTGCTCACAGATCATCACAGTTGTTCCTGTGTCATCTATTTGAATTATAAATATTACATGCATTTAAATTAATTGCCCTTTAAAATATCTTCAAAAAGATTATACTATGATTCAGCATTGAAATAAAATTATTGTGCTCACAGAAAGGCATAGAAAGAGAGCGGTATCATTTTTTTTTTTTTTTTTTTGAGACAGAGTCTCACTCTGTTGCCTGGGCTAGAGTGCCGTGGCATCAGCCTAGCTCACAGCAACCTTAAACTCCTGGGCTCAAGCGATCCTTCTGCCTCAGCCTCCCAAGTAGCTGGGATTATAGGCATGCACCACCATGCCCGGCTAATTTTTTTCTATATATTTTAGTTGGCCAATTAATTTGTTTCTATTATTAGTAGAGACGGGGTCTCGCTCTTGCTCAGGCTGGTTTCGAACTCCTGACCTTGAGCAATCCGCCCATCTCGGCCTCCCAGAGTGCTAGGATGACAGGCATGAGCCACCACGCCCGGCCAAGAGCGGTATCATTTAATAAAAGAAAACAAAATTGTATCTAATTAGGTTTAAAAGAGTTTTTGCAGTAAGTATAAAATACAAATTTTAAGTGAAAAGAAGGAACTGTCAGAGTTTAACTGGAATCTTTTTTTTTATTTTAGTGGCACATAAAGTAATGGTGCATTTTCCAATCAATGACGACTTGGATTTGATGAAGTATGG
>CAUYRT010036002.1:0-41548 GCA_963574885.1 Lepilemur ruficaudatus
CTCTGGGCCTCAGTGTCCCAATCTGTGAAAAGGGGATGATAAAAATAGCACCTATTTCAGAGAGTTGTTGAAAGAATTAAATAGAAATGAGTTTGCTCTTAGGGTTCTTGTTCTTGAAAATATCTTTATCCAAGAGGGCCAGGAGACTTTGGGGAAGTCTTAGGAGGGCCTGGTCCTACCTGCTCTTTCCTTGGAGGGGGGGCTGTTGCTGGAGAGGAGGAATGGCCATCTCAGATCATAAGCGAAGACCAGAATTTAGGGATGGGGTCTGGGGAGCCAGCCTCCCAGATGGCCTTCACTGATTTCAACTCCTGGGATTCATACCCTCTGTAGTCCTCTCCCACAGGGTGAGGGTGGGTCCGTGTGATCCAAAGAACACAGTGGAGTGTTTTTGTTTGACTTTTGAAGTCATAAAAGCATGTGGCTTCCACCTTGGTGTCTGGGACTGTTGACCTGGGGAAGCCAGCCGCCATCTGTGGGGACACTCAAGCAGGTCTGGGAGAGGCCCATGTGGGGAGCAGCTGAGACCTCAGGCCCACAGCCAGCACCAGTTTGCAAGCCGTGCGAGTGAGCCACCTTGGAAGTGGGTCTTCCACCCCAGTCAAGCCTTCAGATGACTGTAGGTAAGAAACCCCAAGGCAGAACTACTCAGCCACACCACTTCTGTATTCCTGACCCATGGAAACCATGAGCGATACTAACTGATTGTTGTTTTAGGTTTGTAGGTTTAGGGGGTGACTTGTGACATAGCCATAGTGACCAGAACAGGGTCAAACCCTTATTTTACAGATTAGGCAAGTCCACAGAAACGTGGCTTGCCCAAGGCTGATAGGAACACAGAGACTAGAACCCAGACTTCTGGGTCCTAGCCTGGCTCTTTCCACGTGCTACCGCAAACCTATTGCCTCGCCTGGCCTGGCCTCTGGAAGCTGGATTCAGTATGAAGTTTCACACGCCGCCTCTCCCTGGCCCCCATGGCCTAGCCTCCATTTAACACGTTGCAGGGACTCAGTCTGAGATGAGGTTATCAAAAAAGCTGTTATCATTAAATTGTATCAGGAACACTTGGTACTTACCAAATATTCATGTGTACCTCTGTGTCTCCCAGCTCTCGTTGGAATGAAGTTGGGATGTGTGACTAGTTCTGGATAATGGGCTATAAAGACAAGTGATATCATTTCTAGGCCACAGTTTTTAAGAGTTGGTGCATGATTCTTGGCTCTCTCCTTTCTTGCTTCAGCAACCAGGAAGTCACCTGCTCCAAAGACTGTATCTATAAGATGCAGCCTGGATCCCGGGGTCACCAGTTGGAAGAGAACTTCTCTGGAGTGCCAACAGACCAAGAACAGGCTTTACACAACCCAGAAATAAACCTTTGTGCATTAAAACCCCTGAAATTTCAAAGTTTGTTACTGCAATCTCACCTAGTTTAACCTGAGTTAGAAACGGTGTGTTCCAGATGACAACCCTACTAGTTCCCCACGACACCCGTGATGGACGATGGTGCAGTGAAGAATCAGCTACTATTGTGTTAAGTCACTGAGATTTCAGGTTTTTGTCTGTTATTGTATTGGAGCCTCCTATCCTATTCTTACTGATAAATCAACTGGAAATGCATCCTATAACTAAGGAACACTTACAAATGAGAAAATAGAATACTGAAAGATAAAAACAGACACAAATATTATCAGTGAGTTCCTGTGTGAATGCAAGTAACAGCAGATCAAACTAATGGTGACTAGAACCATGAGGACACTTACTGTTTCCTCGATAAGAAGTCAGAGGTGGGCAGTTCAAATATCAGGTCAGCAGATCAAGGATGTCATCAAAGACCCGGGCTCTGTCCCTCCTCCCTCTCTGCCTCCTCAGCTTGCTGGTTGTTTCATCCTGTTGCCTTATGGCCAAAACATGGCTGCCACAGCTCCAACCATCACATCCTCACAGAACCACTTTTTAATCAGGAAGGGGGGAATGAAAAAAGAGCGTTTCTCCTTGAGTGGCTCTATCTCATCAGAGAAGAAATTCTTTCCCAGATGTCCCCAGAAAATTTCCCCTTAACGTCTCATTGGCCACAACTGATTCATAAAGTGGCACCTAAACAAAAAGCAATGGGATTTACCCAATCACTGGAATCATTGCCACATGAGAAAGACCAGGATACTTTTAGCAAGAAAGGAAGGTAATGGCCATTAGGTAAGTTATCAATAGTATCTCCCATGTATATAAATAAGCCTCATTGCCTAACACCATGGTATTAAATGTAAAAAAAAGTGGTAAGATAATGGTTAGAATACTATTCACCCCTCTCTGGAAAATCTATATCCCTCCTTTCCTTCAAGTACCTTCCTACCAATTAACTGACACGCCCAAGGTCGCCCACTGATGGATAACAGAGATGAGTTTTCAAGCCAGGTCTCCTGACTCTTGGACCAAGGCTGGATCCAGGTCAATATTTTCACTGTAGGTTCCGGGGAACATTTTTCACAAGGTGCTCTACAAATCCAGAAGGGTTGAGTAATCAAATAGGTTAGAAAAATGCTACCTATTTGGTCCCTATCTAGGTGACTCATCATACCCACTAGCATATTAAAGTCTCTGAGAAGTCCTGCAGCAAAGGATGCATCTCATAACATTTAACCTAGTAGTTCTCAAAATGTATTTGAGGGAATTGTCACCTCATGGCACCTATTAACATCTCATGGGACTAGTGTTCTGGAGAACATCCTTTGGAAATGCTGCCCTGCACAAGGAAGCTTCTGGCCACCACACCCCATAATACAGCCACCGTGCTGAACACACCCCTCTGTGCAGACGGGCAATTGGTCCTGCACAGGCTGCTGTGCTTCTACCGCACATGGCTCACACTCCACTCAGGTGGGACATTTTTCCCAAGTTAATGAAGAGGTTTATTTTTGTGTGCTCATTTAGGAATTGTAATCACTTTCAAGAAAGAATGAGAGCACATCAATGGAGAGAATGAGCACGAAGTTGGGAAGTAATGGAGAAGTCCATGTGGACATAGCGGGCTCAGAGAATGCTGGCTAGAGTGGCCTGCATGGCTGTGCCATGCCCCCGTGCAGAGCACCCTGCAGACACCATCCCAGCCAGCTCTAACAGCAGACGGGCAGGGCCTTGGCTACCTCCTTGCATGCGGCCAAGGTAAAGCCACTGGCTCTGGCGGCCTCGGCATAAATGACCTCACATAACTTTCTTCTCCTCTTGGGTCTGGATTTCCTTATCAACTATGGGAAAGGGCACTGAGAGTTGGGATGCTTAAAGGCCTGCGTTCAGGGTCTGGGTCTTGGATTCTGGACTCTCTGTCCTCCACAGGGCCGCCTCCTCAGGAGCAGCAGGGGACATGCATTGCCTCACGGTCCACTATCACTTAGATTTTTAAATTTTCTGTTGAAGTAATCACACGAAGATGTACATCTCAATGAATTTTCACAAACTGAACACATCAGTGTAACTACCACTCCTTAAAGTATCAACATACCTTACCAGCACCTCTGAAGTCCCCAAGTGCTACCTTCTGGTTATTGCATTCCCAAGGGTAATTGCCATCTACCTTCTAATGCCTTAGATTGGTTTTGTCTGTTACTGAACTTTATATACATGGAATCAAACTCTCTGTACACATTCTCTCACATCTAGCTTCTTTCACTCAGGAGTGTGTTTATGAGACTCTTTCACATTGTTGAATGTGGTTGGAGGTCGTGCATTCTCATTGCTGTGGAGTGTTCTGTTGTGTGAATATATCACTTTCAATCTGTCCATTCTACTCTTGACAGACGAGTTTGTTGGGGTAATTTCCAGTCTGGGGCTATTAATGTAGTGCGTCTATGAATATTCTAGTACGTGTCTTTCCGAGGAGCATATGGATGCATTTCTGTAGGGTGTACTATAGCTAGGAGTGGAAATACCAAATCGCAGGATATACATTGGTAGATATTTGCAAACAGTTGTCTAAAATGGCTTTATCAATTTATTCTCATACTAACTGTACACGAGGGTCCAGTCTCTCCACGTCTTCCTCAGCACCCAGTATTTCCCACCTCTTTCGCTTTGGTCACTCTGGTGAGTGTGCAGTGGCATCACATTGTGGTTTCGTATGCATTTCCCTGGTGCATATTAAATGACGGTGAGCACCTTTTCACGGTTGCTGGCCATTTGGCTGTCCCTGTTTAAGTAATGCACAAAGTTTTCATTTATTTTTCTCTTGAGTTATCTGTCTTTTTCTTTTATTTATACACTGTGCTATAAACACAGGGGCCTGGTAACTCCCCTATACACACACACACACACACACATTAATTAACTAACAGAAACAAGGAGGTATGAAAGCCCAGCTCTAGGCAGCAGAGAATGCTCCCTGGAGGTGGGCTGTTCCCAGTAGGAGCTGACATCCACTCCTCAGCCCCAGTGTCCCCCAACGTTCCCAAGGCCAGACTGACAGATGAGACAGAGTGAGAAGAGATGCCACATCCGTACAGGAAACAACTGCCAAGTCCACGCCATGAGCCAGGCATTGCCCTGGGGCTGGACGTTCTGCAGGGGACGAGACAGTCCAGTCCATCGGAACCCAGGTGCGCACCTGAGCATGGGACTGGCGCTCAGCCTTGCCAGGGACGAGCGTGCTGGACACAGACTGCTGCTGACTCTGCTCCAGTCTTTCACGCGGCGGGCCTGGGGAGGGGCCTGGGAGTTTTCATTTCTAACAAACTCCCAGATGATACTAATGCGGCAACCATTTAAGCCATTACCACAAAGCAACCCTATGGGGTAGGGACTATAATAACCTCTGTTACCCAGGGAGGCCACCAAGGCACACACAGGCTAAGCAATATCCCTGCCTCTGGCCACACAGCTAATGATTGGCGGGACTGGCATTGGTCCTAAGCAGCGTGACTCCAGAGTCTGCGCTCTTGGCTATTAACTACTCCACACTATGCCCCAAGTAGCTTGCTTTTAAAGGCTCTCGTAAAAAGTCCAGCTTAACTGCTGAAATAAGAGCCAGGTGTAGCCTGTAGGCTCTATTCCCCTTAGATAAATCTGTCCTTCTTTGAGTGCTCTTGGATGAGCTGTATATCTGCTCTCATCCTGCAGAGAGGTGCCAACTCCCGTGACAGGTGGATAAGCAGCAGAGGACGGGGACATATGTTAGGGGTTTGCAGCTTAAAAATCTGTATTTGAGTCCCAACTCCAGGCCTGCCTTACTACCTTTGAAACCTTGGCAAGTCCTTATGGTAACTGAGCTTCGTTTTCTTTATTATTGTTGATAGAAATAAATATAAAGTTATTTAAAACCCCAACTGACGCTACTGTTTTACCCTACCTACTGCAAGAGCGTAATTCCCCTGCCGGCAAATGGCGCTTTGTTTGCGCGTCTCTCCTGGAGCGGAACAGCGGGTGTGAGCGCAGAAGCCCCGAGAGCTCACACAGCATCAAGCCAAAATCAGGAGCTTCTCTGGGAAGAGGGGAAGCAAAGGGCAGGGACAGCAGGCAAAGGCGAGGGCCGGGGATCTGGGAGAGGCAAAAACAAGTAGTTCCCAAAACGAGCTGGGAGGATGGGGCATTCCGTGGGGATGGTAGACGGTGAAACCAGGCAGAGGCATTCGAGGAAAGTGGTTGTTTAAAATCCAATTTCAAGTAATTTGCTTTTTAATGGCATGATGTCATCACCTCTTCCTCCCCATTACCTCCAAATTCTGCTTCTATGAACACGGCAGTTGTGTGTGCAGAGAACAAGTGAAAGAATGGGGTTAAACGCAGAGACAATGTCTTCATTGGAACGGGGACAGACCACCACATGAATTATCCTCTATGGCAACAAGAAAACACACTACTCTTTTTAAAAAATCAGTATTTGTGCCTCAGACTGGGAGCCCCCTGAGAGCAGGATCCATGCCACAGACCCCCTTCCTGCCCTGGACTTGAACTAGTAAATCGGTGCGGAGGAGGAGGGTGATTCCTGCATTAGGAGAGACGTCAGGTAGACGTGCTAGATGACATGAAGCCCGCACTGGACTGGACAGCTGAGTGTGCTGGCTGAGCAGGAGGTCGTGGAGGTTTCCTATATATGTTGTTCCACTGAGTCCAGAGAGTAGATATGAGAAAGTTTCTCTTTATTGATGTAATCCAGCTAAGAAATTAAGAATCCACCTAATTAACGAAGAAAAATAATAAAATTAAAATAGCACCATTCAGCAACGCCTGTGAATTCACAGATTGCTTTCACCAACAGTACCCTCCCAAGTGAAATCGATAAGCCTTAACCAAGGTTATGACTTGACCAAGGACACATGAGGCATCTCCAAAGAGGTGAAGGAGTACCCCCAAAAGTCAAAAGTCACATAGATATCAAACCACAAAGGACTGGTTTCCTGACCAGGAACTGAACCAGGCCACGGCCGTGTAAGTGGGGAAGTGGAACCACCAGACTGTGGAGCGGGTTTCACTGCGAATCCCTCAAGGCAGGCAGTTTGCATATACCAGGGATTTTAACTTTGTTTGGGGCAGGAGTTTTGTTCTTTAATTTTGTCAAGAGAATTTTTCAAGGCTAGCCATGACATTATTATGTGTGTTTTAGAAAATTTGATCTTCTCATCAATTGTTTAGAATAAGAGACCTCTAAAATCCTTTTTTTTTTTAATTTAAGAGTCTAATTTAAAGAATCCATCTTTTGGCCATCGGCAATTAGAATGTCCAGTGTGTACTTATTCCAATAGTGACTCAACGCAATAGCCTCTGTGTGGCCAGGTCAGGATATTTCCTGGAGAGGGCATAGAAGAAGCAGTCCCAAAGATCCCCCCCACTCCAAAAATGCTAAGATAGCAAAAGACTCTAATTGCCACAGAGTCACCAGGCAACAAGGGTTGAGACAACAAAAACCCCTATGATGGGACTTCTGATTAAGACAAACTCTCCTGAGTTACTGACACCTTTGGAACAAAGAGTCTTGGGTTTGCAGCCGTTTTTAGACTGGCCACCTGACATGACCCAAAAATCACCCCCGTCCATGGCGAAGACCAAGAGAAAATGGTCCCACCTGTTCACAGTAAAGCTCTCAAAAACATAAAACAAGGTGAGAGAGAACCTCAGCTGGTACCCCTACTTATAATATGACAGAGCAGCACAAAGACAAAGAAAAATACTATTTCTGGAAGGAAAGGGATCAAACAATAAGAATATTTATGCCACAAAGTACCAAAAAGTACACCAGAGTCACTATATCAAGGCTAGTCACACGAATCCCTTTCCCCCATTAAACAACATTTTACAGAGAAAATAGTGATCTTTTTGTTGTTTTAACCTGACTAGATTGCACAGAGCAGCCAGGAGCCCGGCAGGTAAGAAATTCTTACCTTTCTGCCAACTGATCGGGTCCTGGATTCCCTTAACTGTGGCTCCCAAAAGAGTGGAGCTTTGATCCTGCTCATAGCGCCAGACTGCGTAGGGCTGGGAGAAGCTTTCACTTTGCCCTCTGAAGCTTTGCCGAAAATCCCTGGTAAGAGACAGATTAAAAGGAGAAAAGGCATATACATTTTATTAATGTCTACGTGGGAGTCTTCAGAATGAAGGCCCCAAGATACAGGGGAAATTGTCAATTTTTATGCTTAGGTTCATCGAAGTATGGACAGCCATGTAGAAATAGGATTGGACAAAAGGGGTGTGATCTAATGTCAATAGACCGAGTGGGGAAGCCTGGCAAGGCTGTGCGTTCAGATTCTTCTTGGCCTCTCTGAGCTGCAGTCCTTCCCTCTGGGTGTGAGGCAGGGCCCTCCCTGGAATGGGGGATTTATGACCTGCAGTCAAACAAGGAAGGTCAGATAATTTCTTTATGGCCAGTTTTTACACAGAAAGATGGAGGGAAAGTTAGAGTAATAATTTTAGGTTTTATGGTTGGCTTTGTGGAAAAGTGGTTCTAGTTTCTATGACCTGCCTTGCAGAAGAGGAATTCTAGTTTTTATGGCTAGCCTCAGGAAAGACTAGGACTGAGAGGCAGGCGGTCAAGAGAAGGTCAGAGAAAAAATTTTGCTTCTGAGGCTGCTGCTGAAGCCTTCATTTGGGGGTAGGGTTTTCTGAGTCCCAGCACAAGCAACAAAAGCCAAACAGTGGAAAACCATCCAGAACAGAAATTCAATTCATCAATAAGTTGCACGAACAAAAGGGGTGGGAAGGCAGAGATTTTTTTAAAAGACTTAGAAGACATGTTAGCATCTCTCACTGAACCAGAGGCCACCCTGTCTGCTCTGGATCAGCATAGCTCGGGCAGAGGAGAAGTTCTGAGGACAGGGCCGGACTGGGGATGGGGGATTCTCATCCTTCTGAAAGAGGGAAGGTGTTTCTCCATGGAGGAGGTAGGGAAATGGCCTGGGGGCTTAAAAGAAGAGGCCACTGCAGGAGGAGGTCGGGAGACTCAAGGGAGAGGTCTCCAGGAGAGGTGGCAGCCATGTGGAGAAACCTCCTTTTGAAGATGTAATTTGAAAAGAGCTTCTGCCCTGAGGAAGCAGGAGCAGCTACAGAGTTGGAGGAAGGAACAGCCTCTTTTCCTCTCCCCCTTACCGCTCTGACCCTTTAGGGAAAGACTTGTGTCAGTAGGAACATAGCCAGGTTATACCATGGGGGGAGTGTCACAGGCCCAGGGAGATCCCACCGGAGAGAAGATGCCCAAGGGCATGGTCATCACTGTGCTCTCTCTGTGCCCTGCCATCTACACCTTCATGGAACTGCAGGGTGGACTTGAAAAGATACCTGGGTGGGGGGGGGACTGAGGACAGGGATACGAACCCCTTCCTATCATGTTGCCAAGCAGAGACAGGACCAAAGGGGCATGGAGGTCCCTGTGGCTGAACCAAGGGAGTCACTGCTGATCAGTGGTGGCCACAGAAGGCCCCATGAGCGGAAAGGCAGGAGCTGAAGTGCACTCCCAGGCTTGACAGATAGGAAGACTAAAGTTCATGATTTCTCCACTAGGAATCATGATGGAATATTTTCAGTGTCTTAGTCCCTTTTGTGTCGCTGTAACAGAATAACACGTAACAGACTGGATAATATACAAAAAGCAGAGATTATTTCTTACAGTCCTGAAGGCTGGGAAGTCCAAGGTGGAGGCTGCATCTGGGGAAGGGCCTTCCTGCTGCTCATCCCATGGCAGAGGGTGGACGGGCAAGAGGCACGAGAGAGCAAGAGGGGCCTAACTCACTTTTATAGCAAGCCCACCCTCACAGTAACTAGCCCACTCTCGAGACAGCGACATCGATCCATACTCACCTGTTATCAGCCCCCCTCCCCCAACACTGATGCACTGGGTATTACTTTTCCAACACACGAGCTTTGGGAGACACATTCAAACCATAGCACGGATAATAGAAAATGAGAAGATGCAGACTCCCCGAGATTAAGCTAGTAATGTGGCGATGAAGTTCCAAAGCCCCCCAGCAGTGCTATAGGCATGGCTTGCACATGGACAGTCCCTTGTGGAGAGAAAAAGATGACCCTTCCTCCAGCTGCACACAGCCTAAATCCTGGAACCCCCTATTATTACCTTCAGTTGGTGCCTCTGTGTAGTTCCAAAAGCACACAGCCATGTGCGGCCTTCCTGGTAGAGGCGACATGACCTCCCAAGGATCAGGGCGAGTTTGGAGGAAGAACCATGTAGCCCAGGGTTCCGGGAGCCGGACAGAGGGCAATCTGATCCCACAGGCTCTGGGTGCTGGTCTCCCCATGAGTCCTCCCCCTTCAGGGGCCTCCTGGGGTCCTGGCATTTCTTCCTGAAGCTTGGAGATCTGGGATTTGTTGGAGCAGAAATGGAGATGATGAAGCCAAGCAGCATGTTTACTTGGAAGTAGAAAAGATCAACCGCTTCTCCTGCTGCCCTTCCACTCCTCTGCTCCTGGGCACCTGGGCTACTTACAAACCTGACCCAGCCTGGGATGGAAGCAGGGAAAAGGGAAAGAGGCCTCCTGCTACCCTGTGGCTGAAAAGACTGAGGGTGGGGAGACTTGATCACTCCGCCCTGAGGGCTGCAGCTGTGTCCCATCCTCAGAGCCCCCTCCCTCCATCCAGCCCTCACCAATTTATCCCTCAAGCTGCCTGCGTGTCATCTCCAATGGCTAACATTTATTGAGCACCTGCTATGTGTGTTCTGGGCACCAGGCCAAACACTTTACACACTCCATCAGACTGGGATCTGAGCTGCAAGCAACAGAAACTGCTCTGGCTGATTTAGGCAGAGAAGAATTTACTAAAAATGTCTTTGGTTGCTCATAGAATCTCTAAAAAGCCTAAAACCCAGGTTTGGTGCTACACACTCAAGAATAACACCCAAAGTGATGCTGCTACACAAGTGGCCCACATTTGGACATCACTGCTGCTGGGCTGGACCCACACTTGGAGCTTTCACCACCGATGCCAACTGGATGCTGGCCACCAAATTAGCAGCACAGCCACACTATCTTGCAAACTCTAAAAACCGGTTGCAGCAGCCAGAGATAATGCTTCAGGGTCCCCCAGAGTCTGGGGCAGGTGCATCAGACTGGCAGAGACAAGCCTTCTACAGTGGCAGCACACAACCACTCTGCCACCCACCCCAATCCCAGCTCAGGGGGAAATTTCCAGACACAGGGAGAGAGAGGTGCTGGCCACAGAGAAAGACACCTGTCCACTTCACATGCATGATCGTGTTTACATATTGCAAAAGCACCGTGAAGTGGATATGTGATGCTCATTTATCACAACACGTATGCGAAGGTCAGAAATATTAGCCAAGGATACAGAGCTTGTCGGCAGCAGAAGGCCCAGGAGGCTGATTTAGGGCTATCTGACTCCAGAGAGCCCATCTCCTGACCATAACTCTCCTAAGCCTCCTGTCTGTAGCACTGCCAGGCAGAAAGGAGCCTGCGTAAGACAGCAGTTTGCAGGGGAATGAGCAAGTGAGACAGAGAGCAAAAGAGACAATATGTGCGTGTGTGTGAGTGTGTGTGTTTTCATGTGTGTCTATGTGAGTTTGTATGTGTACATGTTACTGTGTGTATGTATGTGTCTGTGTGTGCATGTGAGTCTGTGTGTGAGCATGTGTGTATTGCATGTGTATGTGAGCATGTGTGTACTGCATGTGTGTGCAAGCATGTGTGTATTGCATGTGTGTGTGTGTGTATGTGTGTGTTTGGGGCAGGAGTGGGCTGGAGACCTCGCCCTGACTTCATGCATGTAGGATTTTAGAAGCTTGGCCGCACAGGCTGTTAGTCACGGCCTCTCTGCCCACTCTAGGCACACGGGCGTGATGGAGCCTACGGCAGCTCTGTAATTCCAGACTGTATGAAGTTGACCAAAAGTATCTATAAAGCGAACTGAACGCAGAGTTGAAATTCCAAATCCTTGATGCCTGAGTTGTGACTGCTCTGAGCACGTCCCCACTGCCCCACACGCTACCCCAATGCCCATTCTCTCAACAGTGGCCCTGGCAGTGCGCAGTTTGGGCTGGACGTATAGGAGCCACACCAACTCAGAAGGGAACTCAGGGTCTTCTGAAATCGGTCCCATGGGACTGTGAACTTCCTGTCTCTATTTTGCCCTATGGCCTGTGCTGCCCCATGCTGCACACGGCAGGTGCTCAGTAACTATCTGTTTAATGAATGAACGGGCAAGTGAATGAATGAATGAATTGGCATGCTCCCTGGCAAAGTCACAGTGTCCTGAACCAGCACGACCAGGTGGGCAACCTCCATATGCTGCTCTGCCCAGCCCCCCCTTTTTTCTGGTCCCCACGTGTCCAGACTGAAACTCTGATGTTTGTCTCTTGCTTCTGCCTTTTTCCCATGTCCTGGTCTTTGCTCATCCATTTGCTGCAAGGCATCTTTCAGAGTACAAAATTGGTCTCTGCAGAAAGGCTTTGCTTCTCTCCCACATGCTCTGGAAGGGCCAGCCAGGAGGCAGGGCAGCTCACGAGGAGGGGTCCCCATGTATGTAGCTGGGGACAGGGACGGGAGATGGAAAGAGGCTGGATCGGCTGAAGGCACAGCGCAGCCCCTCCAGCCAGGCCCTGGAGTCTGTGAGGCCACAGGACTGGGAGGTACACTAAGTGCCATTTTCCTGACCCTGCAGTATTCTTGCATGGGGCAGTCAAGATGACCAAAAGGCTGTTACTGTGTCTGGTGCTCAGATGACCCACTACAGACCCAGCATTCCGGCTCTGGGCCTCGAGTGACAGAAATGCCCAGTGGATGTTACCTGCTAGTTGCACTGCAAAGAGGGGCAGAGCCCTCATGCTTTGTCACCCAGACACCTCAACCCAGGGCTTTGAGGCTCCGGTCTGTGCAAGTGGCTCCACTCCACCTCTGCATGGTGGGACGTCAAAGAGCGTGGCAGGGCGCTTGGCGGACTGAGCCGCCTCACCCAGCGCTGGAGGAGCCCCTCCAAAGGGAAGCATTGATGCTCCAGCCTCGGAGCCCGTGAGTCTGAGCTCAGCACCGCTCTGCAGGCGCCAGAACATTCTGGTTTCTTCTCCCCTCCACCTGGTCCTTCTCTTATTCTTCTCTGTCCTCTCTGCTCACCCAAGCCTTCTCTGGCTGGTGAGAGGGCAAACTGTGTCACGGGCAGGGCCTGAAGGGAAGAAGCTGTCCCACACTTTGCTGTTGCTCACAGCAGACGGGGGTTGTGTTCTCGGGGGTGGTTTTGCTTTCTCATCTTTCAGCCCCATGTCTGCTCGCTGAGGGGAACATATCAGTGTCAGGCCAGGGCAGAAGCCACCCACTCTGCCGCTGGTGAGCCTCCCAATTCCTGCCATAGGACAGGGCCCCTGGCTGAGCGCGTGCAAGGGGAGGGATGTGTGAAGAGCCAGCGACATCCTCCTGGGCTGGCGTCAGGCCCCCAGGGAGCCCCGGCACAGCACCCCTCGCCACCCACAGACCCAGCTCAGTGAGGCGTTTCCTGCATTGCCCTGTTTCCATTTGCAACCCGCCCCGGGCTCCCTGTCCTCCCCGAGGCCTGCTCCTGTGGTGGTGGGGACAGTGCCATTGAAGGAATGTAACTGAGTCCAAGCTCGTTCCACTCGCCATACGGCAGCCAATAAGAGGAGAGACAAGGTGTTGGGACAAGAAAAGCAACTTTTATTCAGAGAGCGGCAAACCAAGAAGATAGTGGACTAGCCTAGTGGCCCAAAGAACCATCTTAAGATAGTATGAACTTTGGGCTCCTGGTTATATTAAGGGAAGGAGGAAGGGAAGGGAGGCTGTGAAGACCACAGACATCTGGGCATCGGCGAGGGTCCAGGGAGGTCGTGAAGCTTCTTTGTTCTTGGTCAGTTAACTTTGGTCGATGTAGGTCAGGCCACAGTGCTCCGATAAACCTTCACCATTGCATTGTTACTTGAGTGCCCACTTTCCTTATCTCCCTGAAGTTCGTTTTGGGGAAGGGGCGTTATCATCTCTCTTGTCGAAGTGAGCTACATCTGGCCCGTGTGCACAGCTACGCAGAAGCGTTTGACCCAAAGGATATGACCGTGGGGGTCAGAAGCAAGACGGAACTGGTCGTGCTAAGCCTCCCTCCCACCGCGACAAGAGTGCAGTGCTGGAGAAGGGAACTGGAGAGAGTGCCACCCTGAGCAGCACGGTCAGGGAAGTCCATCTGTGGAGGGGAGGGACGCCGGGTGCACATCTGGGAACCCACCCACCCGTCACACAGAGAGGGACAGCAGGTGCCAGGGCCCCGAGAGAGGCAGGGGAGCCGGTGCTCTGGGGAAGAGAGGAGGGCTGTGTGGAGAGGAGGGGACAAGGGGCAGGATGAGGAGATAAGACCAGAGCAGAGCTTGGAGGTTCAGCTATAGCTTCCGGAAAAATCTTCCGGGCATTTTACGTCTATTAACTCATTCAATTCTCACTCAAACTCTCTGAGGCAGGTATGGTTATTACCCCCCTGTCCAGAGCAGAGAGGTTAAACACTATCCCGCAGATTCCAGAGCCCAGCTTCAGGCAGCTCCTCCCCGTGGCCTGCACACATCCCCACCCTGCCACGTGGCCTGTGACAGTGACTCACCAGCTTTACAGCACCACAGGCACAAATCCCAATACCGATGACAGTGTGGGATCCTCATGGCGCTGGCAGGTGAATTCCCCCTGTGTGCTTCTGGGTCACAATAACACACAAAAGTGGAGACCGTGCACAGGGCTTAGGGTGCTCTGTGCGTCAACTTCCCCTCCCCTCTTTCAGGCAGATGGGGCAGATTCCAGAGACCAGGAGTGGGGAAAGGCAGTCAGAAGTCTGAGGATGGGGCTGCTCAGCTGCAGAAGCCAGGGGAGAACAATGGGGACCCCTACAGCAGACACTGCTTTTCGGGACACTGGGGCTCCGGAGAGCAGGGCGGGAGCCTGGTTCTCCTTTTGAGAGGTTATCTCTGAAAGGCAGAAAACCAACCGATAAGAGGAAGTAACAGCCAGGTCAAATGAAGGATTTTCAAATTAAAGGCAAGTTGAACCAGTGGAGAGAGGAAGAGGAGATGGAGAATGTTGGAGAAGGTGGTAGGAAGGGCGTGCCCTCGGGCCAGCATCTGAAATAACAGGAGTGGCCCTCGGATGACCGTCCACACCCCAGCTGCAGCTGCACTTGCTGTTTGCAGAGCGTGGCCCTGTGTGTCATTATTTGCAGAGCTCAGAGCTATTTGCAAAGCTTGTCATTGCCTGTGTCACCATTTGGAGAGCGTGGCACTGTTTGTCATTCTGTGGACTTGAGTTTTATTTGCAGAGCTTGGTATTATTGGGAGAGGCTAACACTGTTTGTGTCACTGTTGGTAGTACTTGTCGCTGTGTCTGTTGGTGTTGCGGTGATGACAGAGCCCATTCCTCCAGTTCCTCTGCTTGCTGAGCCTGTCAGTGTTGAGGTCACCGTCTCTGCCACTGTCACTGTCAGAAGAATTGTCTACAGCACCTTTCACCGCTTGGTCCCTGTGTGCAGAGCCTGTCATGGTTGGAGTTATGGTGTCCACCCTGTCAGTGCCATGAAAGCAGAGGTGGTTTCTCCGTGCGACTCTTTGCTGAACTGTATCACTGTTGTCACTGCCGTGTCATGGTTTGCAGAACCCACTGCTGTCTGTGCCTCCATTTGCAGAGTGTCGCACTGTCTATGACACAATGGTAGAACATGGCATCCTGGGCAAACATTCGTCATAGGTAGTCAGAACCGGATCTGAAGCCTGTCTCTGATCCCTGGCGACTGCCACTTCCCCTACCCCAGATGTGCCACCACCTTGCCCCACGCCCCTCCGTCCTCTGACCACTTTTAAATACTGGCCACCAAGGTCGCCTAAGACCAAGCACCCTACCTCTGCTTCCTGCCCCACCCCATGGGCCCTGCAACCTGCTTCCCGGAGCTTGATTTCAGCGCAGAGCCCAGGCCCCATGGCTGGCTCCGGACCAGGAGCACAGGCAGACTTACAAAGGAATCAGGGTTGGCAGGAAGGGGGAAAATGACACAGAAAGAGAGGCGCCATCAGGAAAGATGAAAGGGTTTTGCTTCTTCATCTGACAGGGCTTGAAGGCTGTCTTCGGGAGGGAGATGGCTCCTTACGGCAGAGGGTGTAATTAATTAAGGGTGAGGTGCAGTGAGTGCAGGCAGCTGGTACGAGTGATAAAGTGGCATTGTGCAGCGAGTCCCCGGTGGTGACAGAGATAAGGGGATCCATCACAGGCACGGGGCTTGCTGGAGTCAGCCTGGGAAGGGGTCGGGGGTACTTTTGGGAGGAAAGGCAGGGACCGGGCAGAGAGGGATTGGTGTGGGTGATGCTCTGCCTCCTTTGGGCCCCAGCACCTTGAAGTTCAGCCCCCTGGTGGGAGGTACCCACGATGCCCCTGCTTATTTCTTGTAGAAAGAAATACCGAAAATGAGAGAATGTGTTGAAGGGAAAAAAATCAAAAGGAATGGTTAAAAGAAAGTTTTAAAAAACATTTTAAAAGCAGAAGAAATCTAAAGACTATTAAAAAAATAAAGAAAATCGTCATTGAAAGCCAGGAAAAATGTGTGCTGAGGATCAAAAAGACTGGTTTCTGGAAAGGGGGAAAGAAAATCCTCTGCATGGCTAACTAGCAGAGAAAGGGAAGTCACGTAAAGAGAAAGGCATCATGTAAGATATATAATCTATAGCACATATTTACATTTCATTATTAATTATTTATTACAGAAAAAGAGTGTGCGGCAGGTCGGATGCACGCTTGAAGTCAAATGTCCAGGAAAAGCATCTGAGAATCCCCTTGCAAGGAAATCCAAAGCCAGTAATAAGAGTTCCTTTAAATAACTTGAAAGTCGGGAAAGCAGGTGAAGAGTAAGTGGGAGCCCTTGATGATCACAGTGCAAAAGGTGCACGCAGGATGAAAGGGGGTGGCGGACAGGCTCAGCCAGATCTGTGCCAGGGAAGAAGGCCCAGAGATCTCCGCTCCCCAAATCTCCTTTTGATGGTGAGAGTTAAATGTACAAGATGAAATAGTGACGGCAGCAGTAACGCCTTGTAAGGTTCATAGCCTTTTATGGTTTGCCATTATTTTTACTCCCATTATCTCATTTGATCTCATCATCACACTGCCTCTAAGACGGGTAGGAAAGGAATTTTTAGTAGCCCCATTGCACAGATGAGAAAACTAAGATCAAAATTAGTTATAAAGTACTATGGTTTGAATGACCCCTCCAAAACTCATGTTGAAATTTAATTGCCATTGTGACAGCATTAAAAGGTGGGCCTTGGCAGGGGTAGGATGGCTCACACCTGTAATCCTACCACTTTGGGAGGTCAAGGTGGGAGGATTGCTTGGGACCAGGAGTTCAAGACGAGCCTGGGAAACATAGTGACCCCATCCCTATAAAAAGTATTTTGAAATATTAGCCAGGCATGGTGGTGTGCACCTGTAGTCATAGCTACTCAAGAGGCTGAGGAAGGAGGATCTCTTGAGCCCAGGAGTTCGAGGTTGCAGTGAGCTATGATCATGCCATAGCACTCCAGCCTGGGCAACAGAGACCCTGTCTCTAAAAAACAAAACAAAACAAAAAAAAAGGTAGACGTTTAAGAGGTGATTAGGCCATGAGGACTCTACCTTCATAAATGGATTAATTCCATTGTTGTGGGAGTGGGTTCCAGATAAAAAGGGCGAGTTTGGCCTGATATTCTCCCTCTGTCTCATTCACTCTCCCCCCTTGCCCTCTCTCGCCGTGTGATGCCTTCCACCACCATGTTATGACACAGCACAGAGGCCTTCAGCAGATGCTAGCGCCGTATCCTGGGATTTTCTATCCTCCAGAACCATGAGCCAAATAAATTTCTGCTCATCGTAAATTCCCCAGTCTGTGGTATTCTGTTATAGCAGCAGAAAATGGACTAAGATACTAGGCAAGAACCTTCAGCCTTCAGCTAAGTCATTGTCAGTGTTGGAACATGAGTCCCGAGCTCCTGACCCTACAGCCCCAAGTCTTTGTGCAATGCCATGCTCTCTGTTCGTGCTCCTGCAGAAGCAGACCCTGAGCAAGGATGTGGGTGCATGTCGTTTATTTGAGAGGTGAAGAAAGCACTTTAGGGGAGTGGGCAGTGAGGCAGGGAAGGGAGGAGTCATCACAAGGGAGTGACCAGGCTGGTTAACACTGTGGCTCAGTCCCTTAGAGAACCCTGGGCAACAGCATAGCACCAACCCTCAGAGTTTTCCCCCACTGAGGGGAGCCTAAATTCCAAATTTCATTCAGAAATTGATACAAATAGGCCATCAGGAGCTGTTGAGAGACATTTGAACCTCCTGAATAAACTCAAGGTTGAACTGTGAAACTGATGCCCGTTGCTCCAAATGCCAGCATGTTTGTGCTGGCAGAAGGCCAACCACGCGTGTTCCTAATAAGTGAATCCTTGGCATGGGAGTTACCTGTGAGATAGATATTGTCACCATTCTGTAAGAGAGATATTATTAAGCCCACCATTCACAGATAGAGAAACTGAGGTTCCAAGAGATTAAATAACTTGCCAAAGGTCAAAAAGTTATTAAGTAGGGAAAGCTGGATTTGAACTCTAACACTGAAATCTATACCACCAGAGAAACAGAACCAATAGGAAATATAGATATAGATATAGATGCACGATAGGAATTGGCTCGTGTGATTGTGGAGACAAGAGGTCCCGCAGTCTGCCATGTGCAAGCTGAAGAACTAGGAAAATGGTGTAATTCGGTCTGGGTCTGAAGGCCTGAGAACCAAGGGAGACACTGACATAAGTCCTGGTGTGAGTCCTGAGGAACCAGGAGCACTAATGTCCAAGGGCAGGAAAAGATGAATTTTCCTGCTCAAACAGGGAGCAAATTTGTCCTTCCTCCCCCTTTTTCTCATTTGGGCCTTCAGTGGATTGGACGAGGCCTGCCCACATTGGTGAGGGTGGATCTTCTTTACTCAGTTCATCATTGTAAATGCTAATCTCTTCCAGAAACACCCTCACAAACCCAGGAAGAACGTTTTCCCAGCTATCTGGGCATCTCGTAGCCCAGTCAAGTTGATGCATAAAAGTAACCATCTACGAGTTTTCCCTGCACTTCCCAGAGGTGGTCTTTGTAAACATGAAGTGGTGACATTTTACTCTTGGAAAGTCCTTTCCTCATCTTTTCTCAATCCCCTGCCCATCAGAGGAAAGAAAGAGGGAGGGAATAGAAATGGGAGAAAATGCAGTCTGGGGTAGTTCCTGGGAGACAGATTCCCACTGAGATAAGGGAATTTGAAGCCTCTCCTGAACCTATAAGGCTGAGCTCCCTGACACCTGTCTGTGACAGAGTTGTGGCCTGGGTGACTGCAGGACTGTGACAGGGTGGGGATCCTGACAGCCTTGGTATGTGCATCAGGTGGGGTCAGAGCGGGCAGGAGCAGCACTGGCACGCAGTTGGGGGGAGCCAGCCCTCAGAGGGGCTCAGGCAGAGAGAAGTTTCAGAGTCTGGAGTCAGATGAGGGGAGAGGTACAAACAGCCCACGGAGTGTCTTGGGGCTGAGAAAGTGTTCAGGGCCCGTTCACACCGCTGCTGCCTGCCTCACCTCCAGCTCCACACCCCATGAAGGCCCCTCTGTCTCTCCTGCCGTGAGCTGCTCTGTCTCTAGAGCAGGGAGCCCGGCACCGAGAGGCAGTAATGAGAATCTTTTGTTCCAACAGTCCCCGCCACGCTCCCGGGGTTGCAAAGTTGCTTTCTACTGCCAGGCACACGGGGTTTGGCCTTTTTCATTTATTTGAACATTTGCCATCAAAAAGGGAAGGGTGGGTGGGGTGCAGGGAGAGAAAGAGATGGAGACAGGCTGACAGACGGGGACACCTGAAGGGAGACAGGGAGAGGCACCAAAAGCAAGATCAGAGCACTAGGAAAGAGACAGGCCAGCGGCTGGGAGGGGGACAGGAAGTGAAGAGAGTACTTGACAATGAAAGCCTGCAGGCAGCAGGCCGCAGGAGAGACAGAGCTGGGGGAGACAGAGGAAGCTAGCAGGGAGGAGAGCAGGCTGATGAGAGAGAGCGCGGGGATCCCTGAGAGCTGTGGGGAGAATGAGGAGGTGGGAGTGAGAGCCAGGCCCTCTCCCAGCTCCAAGTCCTGCGGCACCTGCACACCTCGCAGCCCGGAATGCTAATCACACAGTGCAGGCGGCACTTAGCAACTCCCCAGCCTACCCCCGGGGAAGGAGGCCGCAGAACCTTTTGGTGTGATCACAAAGAGAGAAGCAGGAGACACACAGTGGTCCCTCGGGGCGGCCAGCATCCCTCACAGACCTCAGGAGCAGAGGAGAGGCCGAGCAGCTGGGCGGGGGAGACTGGATGGAGAAAGCAGGGAGGACATGGACCCTGGGCAAGAGGAAGCTCGGGAGGGGCACTGAGAGACGGAGACCCTCAGGCCTCCCCATCCCTACCTTGCCTGTTGCAGACAGTAATTTCCTTGTGTCCCTTCTGTCCTGAGATGGGGCAGCCTGTCTCCCGACTCTACCCAGCGCATCCCTTCAAGTTCATTACCACCATCTGTAACCACAGCCGAAGGTCTCAGTGCCTAGTCCCGCTCCCTGAACCCTTACACTAGCCGTGGCTTCCCAGCCAGCTGCATGTGGGTAAACCTGACTCTTCAAGATTCCTACAAAAACTGAGAACACAACTTCTCCCTGGGCAGTGAAACCCGTCCCTTTGGGTCCAGCCTTTTAGTCCGCCTCGTCTCTGTGCTCTGCACCCCCGGATCAGGCCTCCAAGGTGGATGGGGGAGGCCAGGCCTCGGCGACATAACCGAAGGGCTTCAACTACTGCCGTTTGCTCCCCTCTTGGGAAAGGTACTGGGCAGAGTCCCGCCTCCTTCAGCCCCCTGCCCACCCTGCCCAGGACATGCCCCTGTGCGTGCCCTCTTGCTCCCTCCCCACACAGCCACCCTGCCTGCCGCTGCTCACATGGGGAGAGGAGGCTGAGACGCCCTTGCATGAGTAATGGTAAGGGGGTGGGGGCTACGATGGAAAGCCCTTTGCCCAGATCCAGGGCAGAGAGAGGTACCTGTATCCTGAAGCCCCCAGAGACCTCTGGCAAGGTGAGAGCTCAGTGGACCTGAGCGTTTCTGACGCTGCATCCCCCAGGCCCCCAGCCTTCAGCAGCTTCTCTGAGATTCTGCTGTGGCGTCTGCCGGCTCTCTTCTGCCCACCCCATGACAGCCTCCCCAGGCATCCTCACATGGGTGCACACCACCCAGAGTCACCCAGCTAGGCCTGCACACATGGGCACGGGGACACATGCAGACACACGGTGCACATGCATGCATGCCTGCAGACACATGCCTACAAAGGGAGCATTCACACACACAGGCCACACACAGGCAGACAGCCCGGTGCCCCATAAATACAAATTAAATTAAATATGCACACACACACCCGTGGCAAGTCAGCAGGCCTCTGCTCTGCCCAAGGCAAGGGTGTTTGGGCTGAGCAGCCTCTGCACAGCTCACAAGCCTTTGATTTGACAAATAAATTACATTTCTTTCACATTAAAAAAAAGGCTTTGAAGATTCAAAGCCTCAGGCCAGGAAGCAGTGTCCACCCTGGGGATAGGGACAGTAGCTCAAACTCTCCTCTCCCTGCTTCTGTCACTGTGAGGCTGTCCTCTTCCCTGGGGCCTTGAAGGGTGTTGAAAGGGTCATCGGTTGCACAGGCCCTGCTGCCTGGCAGTGGGGGCTGCCCAGGGGGATCAGGGCAAACACCCTGCCCCAGGCTGGGCTCGCCCAGAGCAGCAGCAGGGCATCGAGCCTGCCCAGGGTCCTACCATCCGCCTCTTGGTCACCTCTTCATTCTTTCCTTTCAGGGGCCTCCCAAGAGTCTATCAGGCTAACACCCTCATGTGTTAATGATCTGACCTTTCTCATCTTCTTGGGATATTCCTGTAATCACGAAAAGGAACGGTGGCATCCAGGCGGCCTCCTGCTCTCGCTCACAAGCTGAGCTGTGTGAGACAGGCTGGAGACCGAGGATATCCAAGACCCATCTTGTCACCCTCTCCTGAGGGTTAATCATGCTCTTTCTAGGACAGCATTTTCAAGAACAGTTACTACTTGGTCTTCAGCCTGCTGCTGAAGCTGCTTCCCAGCTCAGAGCATTCCTCAGGCAAGGGTGGCCTCCCCAAGACACTTCCTGACCCATGCTTCCACTCCAGGACACCTGCCAGTCCCTGCTTAAAAGCCTCCCACGTTGATTTTAAGTGCAGTTAAATCTTTTGAAGTGGGCAATGTTCTGCAAAGGTAACTGCAGTGCTCGGAGTGTTCTGTGGCTGCCCGGTGACAGCTGAAAGGCACTGAGGCAGCCCCAGAGGGGACAGGAAGGGGAGTGGGAGAGATGAGGAGGAAGGCCCCAGACCCAATGCTCCTCCAGCCCCTGCGACATCCCCACTTGAGCCTCCTTCTCTCTCCTTCATCAGATGAATACTCTACACACACAGGTCCATGGGTGTCAGACTTGAGGACAACCCCAGAGATCACTCAAGCCTCTGTTCTGCAGATGAGGAAACAAAAGCCCAGAGAGGTGACATAACTTGTCTGAGGATGCACAGCGAGTTAGGGGCAGAGCTGGGGCCGGAACCTCCTTACTCCTATCCCAATGTTCTTTAAATGTTAATTTCCAAAACCCAGCAGGCCCCTTTAATTCTGAGAAGTGTTATTTATAAATACTCGGCCTCATCCAGGCTGTTACATTTAGAATGCCCTCTCCCCTACGCTCTCCCCAACATTTCTCTCTGGCGCACTTCTATTCATACTCCAAAGCCCAGTTGAAACGCTGCTGATTCCTCTATCCACCTGCACCCAAACATCTATAGGGTGAATCACTCCTTTCCTGGGCCTCCACGACACTTCATATGACTCTGTTGGGCAAATAACTGTTTATACATTTGCTTCTTTCTCCGGGCCATGGGCCCCTTCGAAGTGAGGATTACAGCAGGGTCTCGCTCAGTGTCCACCCAAAGGACATTACTAACTGAGTCCCAGCTGCCCGTGTCAGCGGATGTGTGGAGGGAAGGATAGGTTGAGAGTGGCCTTCAGGACTCAAGGCCAACTTTCCAGAAATATGGCTGAGCCTGAAGGTGGTGATCCTGTGTATGGGGCTTTCTCTCCAGATAAATTTGTATCTGTAGGGACCCCAAGTGTCACCCACCAGGTGGGTGGCCAGAACAGATCCAGGGAAGGGCATGTTCCAGGGGAGGTGCCAGGTGACCTCAGGGGGCCCCCACTTCACTGTTCCCTGTTGAGGCAGGGTGGAGGCAGGAGCAGCTCCCGGCCTAGGCCCTTTGGCGCTGGCCTGGCCGGGCTGGCTCTGGGAGCTAAGGCGAGCCTGCTCTACTCTCCCTTCCTCGGCCGTACGGGTCGTCGATGACTGTACACGCCAAGCGGGCTTTGCGGGGGCCCTCCCCTTTGACGACAGGTGCAGCCCAGCTCCTGAAGCGAGACACCTGGGCCAAAAGTCAGCCTTGGGGTTTAGGTTGGGGATACGGTGTGAGTAAGGTCTGAGAGAGACTGGATACCGCCACCACGCGTAGGGAGTTCTCAGCCTAGGGAAGGAGGAACAGTCCCTGGTCTCGGGGAGCTCCCAGCCTGACTAGCAGGAGATTGAGAGAAGGGGAACATTCCTAAGCATAGGCCTTATGGCCCACTGAGTGAGGGCGGAGCCATGACAGGAGAGGCCTGGGAAGGGAAGGAGAACAGGACAGGGAGAGAGAAGGAGGTGGCTGGTGGAGCTCTGGCCTGCCGGCTCGAGCTGGGTGTGAGCCCAGCCATGTGAATTCTCCCTCTAGAAGAGAATTCTCTCTCTGGCGGCACTCAGGTACGCTGCTGTGTGTGTGTGTGTGTGTGTGTGTGTGTGCGGGCACAAATGCGCATGCCTGCATGTGTGTTTCTGTTTGGCAGAAGAGGGGGAGGTGGAATGGAAATGGGACAGGACATTTAGAGATGAGCGACTAATTTCGTGTTAATGGCTGGTTGCTTGGCAACCCAGCTTCTCTCTGCCTGTTGCCCTCGAAATTGGACTGCAGGAATTTTCAGTGTTAAAGCGCCTCCCATGGAAACTCAATTCTGTGAGAGGCTGGCCCATTGCTGCCCTGCCCTGCTGGGTAACAGCAGAGCCCCAGGGCACAAATAGTGACAGTCACAGGCACACACAACCTGCAAGAGCCTCTCATTCTCTCTTTTGTGCCACCCCCTCCGCAATTGCCTGTGTGCGTGTGTAGACACACGTGTGTTCATGTGAGCACATGTGCCACTGATCTGTGGCTCACACATAGATGATGATAATAATAAGCCATTACTATAGCCGAGTGCTACCATGTGACAGTATTTTGCTATGAGTTTTATATTAATTTCCTCTACTCTTCTGTCCTATGGCCTTGTGAACTATTAATACATTATCATTCACATTTTATAAAGACAAGCCAGGAAAATGTGTCAAGGACCAGAGCACTCATGTGCAGATGTTGCATAAATTCAAGGGGACAACCTTAAAATGACCTTGAGGATGATTCCATCTGGAAGGTAAAAGACCTAAACACAGGACGCACTTTCTTCTACCCCAACAGCCAGACCTCAAGGCATCCCCATTCTCTGCCACCCCCACCAAGCCTGTGGCTGGGATAGGTGCTGGAGCTGCTCCGTGCCTTTGCATGAGTGGCAGAGGTTTGATGCCAAATACCCAGCATCCCTTCCTGCAGAACCACAGTTTCTTTAGAGTGGAAATACGCCACCTAAACAAATAGGCATTTCTCAACCTTCCTTGCAGATGGGGGTGGCCGATGAAATTTAAGAGTAAGTCACTGGGTGGGGCTTTTGGAAAAGATTTGTAAACAGGGGTTTCTTAGCTGATAGGGACCCTGTGCTTTCTGCCTGGAACTTTGACATGATGGTTGGAAGTCCAGTGACCATCGTTGATCATGAGGTGACCTCAGAAAGATACATCGAGGCTGGGACATGGATGGTACCAAAGGGCCCTGCTGACCGGCATGCATTGCCAACCCCAGATTTCCTTTACATGAGAAAAAAAGCAAACTCTAGTTTATATAGGCCAATAGCCTACTGGATATTTGCGTTTTCTGTCATGCAACCAAACCTAATATAACAGATACAGCAAGTCTCCAAAAACAGGTTTCAAGCCCCCTGCTGCTCAGAGGCCCCTGGAAAAGGGGCTGAGCTGAGGTGATCCAGGGCCCCACTTTGCATCAGAGGCCAGGACCCTCCACCAGGAGCCAGGGCCTGCCCCTCACTGTGTTCCAGGGAAGCTGCCTTAGTTGCTCCCCTGGGCCTCAGACTTCCTCAGCACAAATGCTGTCAGGGCCGCTCCCCCAGGGTAGTGCTAGTAGCCTCCCCCTTCCTCCCACAGGAGACCTGGAGCCCCAGTAAGCCTTCCTGAGCAATGGAGAGCGCAAGTGCGAAGGACGAGCCATGTCAATATTTCATCGCTGATCTGCAGGGCCCAGGGCTGCCACCTCTCTGTTCCACCCTTTTCTGGAAGGCCAGAGATGGGGAGAGGAGGTTAGGAAATGGCGGAGGTTCTGGGCCAGGCTGAGCCACGGAGTGGGAGCCAGGGTCAGTAATGAGCGAGCAGGGAGCAGCCCCTTCCGTCTGCATTTTGCACGCAGGCCTGTACCGGTGGAGCTGAGTAGAACAGAGGAAGGCATGTGGGGTGGCAGGCGGGGGTGCAGAGCGAAGCCTCCAGACTCCTGGTTAGGACAGCTCAGCGGAAAATCCCAGTTCTGGCTCTTTAGCAAGGACACGAGAGGTTTCAGTTGGGTTGACTGTGGCGCCTCTTCCATCCCTCATAGCTCTGTCCCGTGGTCCTTGGTCTGAGGCTTATCATCCTGTGCACACGATTTCCCCTCGCTCAGTGTGCCCCACATCGGCCTCTCTGTGGTCCCCAAACACTCCCAGTAAGTCCCGTGTCCGCACCTCTGCACGAACCGGGTCCTCCACCTGGAGCGCGGTCCCTCTAGATGCCACACGCCTCATTCCCTCCCCTCACTCCCATCTCTGCCTAAATGGTACCCCCCAAAGAGGCCTTTCCTGCCACCCTGTCGTAGGTACCAACCACTCACTCTCCATCCCCTCACCTGCTTTGGTTTCTTCACCTGTTCCCGTTTGTTTGTTTGGATATGTGTTTCCCTCCCACGAACACAGGGATGTTGTCTATTTGGGTGCATTGCTAAATCCTCAGCGCCTAACACAGCACTTAGCAGGCCTTTTAATAAATAGTTAAATAACTGATCAGTTGAACGAGTGGCTGTTTTCACATGTCTATCTACATGCACATACACGGACACACACTTAACTCACGAGCACACACACACGCACACGGATACATGCTTGAAGGTTTTTGGGTGAGGGGAAGCTCCAATACACTGTTCCAGAACCTCTTAGAATTACATGGGCTGGAAAGGCAATTCCAGAGTCTCATTCTTAGCAGACGTCAGTCTGTGTATCAAAGCACATGGGGTTCTGCAATGAAATTTAATGTCCAAATCGCATAATAAAATATTTTTATTTATATGCCTTTTATACTCCCTACATAATAAAAGTAACAGTATTTTCACGGATGCTTTTCCTATTCAATGTGTAGCTGCCTCTCACTGCTGGTTTTATGTGAGGCTCTGTTAGCAATACTCTGGGGAAATGCCCAGCGAGAGAGGAGTGGCCGTTCACTCTTGTTCAGGTCATGATGCCACGTAGCCAGTGGCACTTCTCGTGAGCTACACCCCTCGGCCCCTCGCTGCAGGGGATGGGAGGGAGTCTGGGCTGGCCCAAGAGAGAAACCTGTTCACAGCACGTAAGTGAACTCCATTTCCTCCTCCCTTTCTTATTTATGCCACATAATAGATTAATTAGATCGTGTTTGCTGGCAGGAAAAAGAAGTAGGTCAAAAGGGTAATGTTTCTTATAGGTACAACTTTTCTGTTTCATGGGCAAACATCAGTATTGGGTATGGAATGCAAAGATTTATCTATTTTGAATGCTCATTAACAGCTGTTAAACTTTATTATTTATTAATAGACTAATAATTCATTCGATTTTTAAAAATTAAATATAGAACCACTAATGGATTAAATTTAAATAATTAAGTCTGGTGTAATTGGAGAGGGACTCCAGTAGAGAACTGTGTTCTGCAAAGTGTTTTGTGTGTGGAAAAAGAACCCTACATGTGGACAGACTCCTAGGTGTACCTGGGGTTCACGAATTTGTACTCACACCTGAGAATCAGGGCAGCACTGGACATGGCAAGCAGGGGTAAGATTGAGCTCTGATTCCACTCAGACAGTGACTTCAGACCCCATGGACTAGCCTCTGCGTCTCCCCTGGTCAGGCACATTTGCACACCTGGCCACCCACAGTGAGGGAAGCCCAAGGCAGTTCACATGCAGAAAGTAAGGGAGAGATGCGTACAGATGACCTTTGTCATGGATCACATTCAGTCCTGCTTGTGGATTCAACTTTCCCAGCCCTGACACTACTAAGCCCTGGGACTTAGCATACAAACTTCTCAGAGCTGAGTTTCTGAACTTGACCCTTGCCTGCTAGACTTCTGGAGCCAGCCAACTCCATAATGAGTTTCAGAGCAGCCTCAACCATTCTGATTACAGTTCCTGATACTAACTGTCTTGGTTTGTTCAGGCTGTTATAACTAGATACCTTAGACTGGTGGCTTATAAACAACAGAAATTTATTGCTCACAGTTCTGGAGGCTGGGAAGTCCAAGATCAAAGCACTGGCAGATTCGGTGTCTGGTGAGGGCTGCTTCCTAGTTCACAGATGGTGCCTTTGTGCAATGTCTTTACATGACAGAAGGGGTGAGGGAGCTCTCTGGGGTCTCTTTCATAAAGGCGCTGATCCCATTCATGAGGGCTCCACCCTCATGACTTAATTACTTCCCAAAGGCCCAATCTCCTAACACCATCACTCTGGGGGATAGAGTTTCAACATATAAATTTGAGGTGGGGGGAGACCAAACATTGAGACCATAGCACCGGTGCTTCTCACATTTTCACATGCATAAGAATTACTTGGGGATCTTGTTAAAATGCTGGCGTGGGCCTGGGAGTCTGCATTTCTGACAAGTGTTAGAAATGATCCAGGGCCTTACTCAAAGCAGAAAGGCCCCGTGCCTTTCTTTTCCCGGGAGGTACTGCTCTCCCAGCACTCTCCAACCCCAGGCCCTCCTGCAGCTGCAGCCACTGGGTTTGGAGTTCATCTGGTCAGGCCTGGTGGGATGGATTGGAGCATCCCAATCTCTCAACTGATTCTGAGTGCCAGAACCTCTCCTGCTGGGGGATGAGCACAGAACTGGGCAAGCTGGGGGGCCCCTGCCCCACGGAGCTCGCGTGCTCTTAGGCAGGAAGACGACCTGCATGTGATACTGGTTATAAAAGAAGTCGTGCAGGCCCGGGGGCTTAGGGTTGCAGGAGTTCTCCTGATGCAGGGATTTAGTCAAGGCCTCCCCAGGAAGAACCTGTAAGTGGGGGCGTTAGCCAGGGGCAGTGGCGGGGGGGGCAGACAGGAGGAAATTTCAACACTAAGAACAACATATGCATAGGCCCAGAGTAGAGAGGTGGACATGTTCTCTCCAGTGACCCCTGCTTCTGAAACAGTCCCCGAACCCCTCTCCCATCTCCAGCCTGAGGGGAGTTGGCTCCTTCCTTCGAGCCCCTAATGTTTCCTTTCTCCCTGTCTTATGATATTTGCCTTCCTCCCCTCTGTGTAATGCCCACTTGTGAACTTGTTCAATTGTTGCTATTGGCCACTGCTCTCCTGAAGGCAGGAGAAAGAGCTCTGTCCGGCTGTGTGACTTAGCAAATGAGGATAAGCCCCACGTCGTAGGGATGTGAGCTCCGACTGAGTTACCACTTCCAAGACACCTGGCATCATGCCAGGCACTCATCAGGGGCCCAGCCAATAGTCATAGAATATAGAACATGAATAAAACACATATTTTAGAGCCAGGGTGCCTGGGTTCAAACCCTCCAATTCCTAGCTGTGTGACCTTGAGCCACTTAACATCTCTGGGTGGCCATTTCTTCATCTGTAAACTCAGGAAAATATCCACCCCATAGGCGTGTAAACTTTGAGTGAGCTACTATGTTAAACATACATGGGCACCTAAAACCTGCTTAGCATGTAAATTCTGTGGTAGCTACTATTATTCGCTATTATAGTCTGTCTGATGTCTAGGATCAAACCGTCTTCATATCCAAAAGTTCTCCATGTTGTTCCCCCACCTGACTCTGAAATCCAATCACCATTTTCATAAGAAGATAAACCAGGACAGTGTGGGAAACCGTTGCATTACCTGCTTCTCCTTCCTCGGAAGCCTGAGCTCATCAGGAGCGCAGCCCGTCTTCAGCGCAATCAACACGGCAGCCGTGGCCCTGAATTCCTGAATGAGCCCAATATGCTTCCTTGAATCTCTAAGAGACATTAAACTGCATCCCAAAGGGTTCTGATGTTCTCTGGGGTTTGCAGCATCTTATTGATTTGGAAGCTCACTGTATGAGTCTCTCCTAACCAGCATGACCAGGGCTGGGGAATCAGACAGGTCCAATGCTAAATCCTGATTTCGTCACCCCCACGAGCGTCACACCCACAGCAGAAGATGGCGTGCTGCTCTCAGAGCCAGGACCCCTGGCTCCAATTCCATCTCCACCACCAACCAAGACACGCCTCGGGCAAATCCGCTACCCTCTCTGATCTGGGAAGTCGGGTTAATAATGGTGTCTGCTCCCAGGGTTCTTGAGAACTGAATGTGATGATGCAGTAAAGCATTGGTTAGCCGATGGGACCGACACCCAGCATGCTGCTATATAGCATTAATAATTACCGGGACTTACCCCTCCACTGCCCCTCCAGTTCAGGACCTGCAGGAGGTGGAAAGGGAGGTGTCATGGAAAAGGGCACTCAGGCCAGTGTGTACTCTGACCCTGTTGTTCCCAAGCATCTGCTGCAGATATGAAAAAGCTTAAAGAGGCGGAAAGTGCCAGCCCTTGAAAGGTATTGAGGGAAGAAGACAGGGGCCCTATTAAATTACCCCTTGAGAGACTCTTTGCAATGGGAAATTCACCACTCCTAGTTCTAGCACCTAACTGATGGGAGAATGTCAGGAGCTGGGAATAAGAAGATTTATTCTGGGTAGAAAATGGTATTCCGCTCCGTTGTGGTATTTCTTTTGCCTCCCTTGAAATGTAAAAGCCAGATGCAACAAACTCTGTGGCCTTATGAACTCAGACATCTAATTTGCATGTAAATGGAGACCAGAAGCTTCAGAAGGAAAAGGATGTTGGGAAAATTGTTTCTAGGATGAAGCCGCAGGGAAAATCCAGAGGAGAAGCATCCCTGAGGGAGAAGGACTGGGAGAAGGATCCTGAGGTTGATTCTTCTGAGTCTGCCCAAGGGGCTCCTGTGTCTGCCCGGCTGGAAGCTAAGGGGCCTCCATGTGTCAATGGTTTCCAAGGCAGTTCCCTTCTTGCTAAGGCATGAATGATACCGATAGCAGGTACCCCCGATGCAGAGCCTATGATATGCCAGGTGCTATGCTGGGTGCTTCACCCCGGCCATCCCATCTAGTCTTCAAACAGTCTGGTAAGGTTGGCACTGTCATCATCTCCATTTCTGAGTTCCAAAGTAATGTGCCCCAGATCTCCCACCTGGAAGGTGACAAAGGCACTTGGGTCACTCTGAAGCACTGCAATGCTGCCTCCTGAGACTGACCCCACTTATCTGTGGCCTCAGAGGTCCCCAGGCTGGGCCACAGGTCTGGGGCCTCAGGGAGGCCCTCGACCCCCGCCACCATCCTGCTTGCTGTTCCCAGGGACCTCCTTCCTGCTCAACCACAGTTTGCACAAAACCTTGCTGTAAAGCTTTGAATTTACCAAAGTAGTAAATTAGAGAAGAGATATGGCTTTCATCTCAACAACATACAATTAAAAAAAAAAAATTTCTAAAACCTTTACAGCCAAAAGAGCTATGTTTTTAATTGGACAAAAATAAAAGAGGAAGAGAGACAGTCCCCAATTCCATCACCTGGACAAGTCAAGAGAATCATCAATTAACTGTTAAAAAGTTGGTTAAAGGAAAACTGAGCACAGAGGTACCTGGGTAGCTGAGTATGCAGCTATTTTTTTTTTAAGGACATTAATATCTTTCCTATCGACAGTATTCCTTTTAAAGAAAAATCTAGGTCTGACTGAGGCTCTTCAAGTTGTGATGTAGCATCTGACAGTCTCTGTCCCCTACCCCACCCCACACCTCTCAAAACATAAGATCATATAAAGGACAGTCTCTTGTCCCCAAGAAAGGGAAAAAAGAAAACTGACATTGGCTTAGGGCCAACTGCATGCCGGCATGATCACCTCCTTTAATCTTCATAGGCAATCTATGAGGCAGGTTTTTTGTTTTGTTTTTTTTCCTTCCTTCTGTTTTTATAGATGAGTAAACCAAAATTCAGAGAAGTTAGGTAACTTGCCCCCATCACGCAGCAAGTGGCTGAGCTAGGCTTCAAAGCTATGCCATCTAAGGCCTAGTTGGAGGCTTTTCCTAATAACTCAAGGATCCTGGGGAAATATCGCATCCATAGCTTTCCTCTGAAGGAAGAGGTAAGTTCAGCAAGAAAGCACTGGATTTGGTAGTCAGGAGACCCGGACTGTGGCTCTCCACAGGCAGACCCCAGGCTGTCTAGTTTAGCACATTGCCTAGCACATAGTAATTGCTCAGTTAACATTTGTTGAAGAAAAGAATTACGGTATATATCTTACAGAGAACCCCCAACACTCAATAATTAGGAAATAAACAATCCGCTTTTTAAAAAATAAGCAAAAATTTTAACAGATAGTTCACCAAAAGCCAATGCAAATGGCCCATAAGCACATGGAAAGAGTGCTCAGCATCATTAACCAGCAGAGAAACACAAATTAAAATGATAATGAGCTATCATTGCACACTCACCAATTTAAAAATTTCAAAGGCTAATGAAATGGGGTGATGAGGATGTGGAACAACTGGAATTCTCTTACACTGTTAGTGGAAAAGCAAAATGGTACTGTCACTTTGGAAAAAGATCTGTAAGTTTCTTATGAAACTAACGATACATCGACCTTATGACCCAAAAATTCCACTCTAGATATCTCTACACGTCCTCAAAAAGACTTGTGCAAAAATGCTCATAGCAGTGTTATTCTTAATCACCCCAAACTGGAAATAACCCAGTTATTTATTAACAGTAGAACGGACATAAATGGTAACATACACATACAAGGGACACTATTCAGCAATAAAAGGAATGAACTCTTGATACGTGTGACATGGGTGAATCTCAAAAACATTATGTTGAACTAAAGAAACATTGCCCCAAAAAGGGATATACTGAATGATTCCATTTATATGAAGTTCTAGAATAGGCAAAATTAATTTATGGTACAATCAGAGCAGTGGTTGCCTGGGAGTTCAAGGGAAGAATTAACTGAGAAGGGGCACAAAGGAACTTCCTAGAGAGATGGAATGGCTGGTATCTTGATAAGAGTTTGGGTTACAAAGCTCTATGCATCTGTCAACGGTAAGATATGCACACTGAAGTAGTTAGGGCTGAAGTGCACCGATGTTGCAACTTGCTTTGAAGTGCTTAAAAAATAAGATGGATTAATAGATTTATAAGGGATGGATTGATGGAAAGATATATGATAAAGCAAATAGAGCAAAATGCTAATTGTAAAATCCAGGTGGTAGGTATATGGGTGTCCACTGTGCAAAAAATTTTTATAAACAATTTCAGGCAGGAGAAAAATAAGACTTGGATTTCACTCTTGGTTTAGCACACAGGACCTCCCAGGACCTATGTGGCCTTTCCCTGCCCACCTCTACAGCATCATTTCTCCCCAGTCCACGCCACACTCTCCACTCTGTGGCCACAAGGACCTTCTTCCACTTCCTCAAACCCACCATGTACCACCTCCGGCCACAGGACCTTTGCATATTCTGTCTTCTCTGGGAGACTCTCCCTCCTTTTTTTCTCCTAGATAATACCCCAGACTTCAGCTCAAGCAATCTTTCTGTGGGAACCTTCTCTCTCTGTTAGGTCCACTGCTTTAGTTCTTGGAGAAACATGCTCCTTTCTGTCACAGTACTTAACTGTTCAACCATTATTGTGACTATTCTGTTCACAGCCTCTGCCCCAGGAGACTGACAGCGCCATGACAGCAGGGCTGTTTCCACGTGGGCTCACTGACTCATACCTGCACCCGGTGTAGTGCCTGGCCAGAACCATGCTGGTGGAGTATCTGCAGAATGAATGAATATTCCTAACCAGCCTTGTTGCCCGGGGAACACAGTCCTCCCTGGTCCATTTTCTCAGCTATCAAACAAGAAGATTAGTGAAGAGCAAGAAATAGCCTTCCTTGTTTTTTTTTTTTTTTCTGCAAGGCCAATTCAGAACAAATATTCAGAAACTGCATGTTTAATTCAAAATGAAAACAACTTTAATGAATGCTACAGAAAATATAATGTACATTCTTCCCACTAAGATTATCCACTTTGTTGCATAAAAGAATATCAATGAGAAAATTGATGCTGCTTTTTAGCCACTAAAAGGTTCCTATTTGGGTATTTTGAAAAGCAGCAACGAGGATAGGAGGCAGCTTTCTAATCTTTCACCCCTTAAGATTGGAATAAGATAGCGGCTCGTTCACAGCCATTACCTCATTCCATCTTCCAAGTAGGTAACTTTATTATCCCCTCTCTGTGGATGGTGAAAGTGTGGTTCAGAGAGGTAGAGATTTGCCCCATGTCACACAGCAGGTTGATGACAGGAGACACTTTAGTTGGTTCATTCAATTAATGAAACAATGTCTGGGCAGCCATTTCCTGTCCTTGAAGGGGCACAATGCCAGGTGCAGGAGGTAGAGTAACAGTAAGATGCAATGCAGCTTCTTTTTCCAGTTTGAAACCCTCCCTCTTGGTTGTAGGACCTTCTCTCCATTCAGACAGAGCAAGGAGAGCCAATCGACCCAGATTTCTTGGTCTGAGTTCTCCAGAAGCAGAGTCGATGACGTCAGGACAAGTAGTTTATTTGGGAGGTCACCCCAAGAGGTACCCATAGGAAAGAGAAGGAATAAGAAAGCAAAGGAAGCCGGTGCAGGAAGCAGGCTACCATAGTGGGCAACTGGGGCTCGATCCCCCTGGGGACCACCGAGAGACTGTAGAACACATTTCGGAGTTGAGAATTTGTGCACCAAGTGCCATTTATTCCTGGTTGGGGGCTACTCCTCAGGGTAATTCCCTGGCACTGCTGCTCTGCAGGTGGGCACAGCATGCTCCAGTGATCAGAGAAAGCCCTCAGGTAGTGTCCACATGTGCTTGCAGAAGAAGCCATCATCATGACTGGAAGTGGAATGCAAAGGTACATGATAAGAGGACATAGGTAAGGCACCTACAGCCACTGCTAGGACAGGGCAGTGCCAGCCTGCCAGAGGCCTGGAAGGGCCCGCTGTGGGCACTCCTGTTGCATGGCACTCCACCCCTGCTGCTACAGCATACACTGTAAGCACCAGCCCTGGCTTCTGAAGGACGCTACCCCCAGCCCCATTCCTAGGCAGCATCAGAGCAATTCAAAATGGCTCCTTCCTGCCTCTGATCTGGTTGCCCTGTGAGCTTTTCCCTCTAATCCTGCTGTCCCTTGGGTACAGAAAGGCTGCTGGAATGTTTGGGGTAAATAAGACTGCCATGGATCCTTGATGGTGTTGGGGCGATCCCCGTGACACAAATTGTTCATTATGCCCAGTGTTCATTCTCCTCTTCTTGTTTTTAGCATCACTCAAGTTTTATCAGAATCTATGGCTGCCCAGACACAGACTACATTTCCCAGACTCCCTTGGTCATGTGACCAACTTCCAGCCAATGGGTTATGAGTGAAAGTGTGAGGAGATGCAATCTCCAGGGACTGTCTTTAAAAAACGAAAAGTGCTCTCTGCTTTTTTTTAACGCTTCCACAGCTGGAGATGGGCCACCCACTGAAGCAGCCCACTTGGCTCCCGTGATAGAAGGCCTATGCTGAGGGTAGCAGAGCTGTACCCCCCTACCTGGGACTGTAGGTGACCCAGACCGTCTGCCAGCCTCTAGCCTATCTCAGACTCCCCTCTTGTCACCCACTGTCTTTCCAGCCTCTATTACAGCAGCTGGACCTCTGCCTGAACTCAGCAATCCCGAAGGTCCCTACCAGCTCTGAAGGCAGCTAGACCCCAGGCGTGACCAATTCACCCAGGTCTCTCAGGGCAGGCTATTGCTCCAATCCCCAAAGTGTGCTGTTGGTTTCCTTTCCCTACCCCCCACACACCCCAGAGGGTGGTACAGCTGGCCCAGCTTTGCCCAGTGAAATGAACATCTCAGAGATCCTGATTCTGGACCCCTGGAGACCTACCACCTGGTCACCTTCAGGGCCTTTCGGTGCGTAGGAGCCACAGCTGGCTGAGCTGCTGTGCAGCAGGGAGGCCAGGAAGGCAGAGTGGGTGTGGGGTGGGGAGGGCACCTGCAAAAGAAGAAGGGATTATTCTGTAGCAAGAGTGATAGAGGAAAGCTGATCAGATATAAACAGAGATCTCTTAAGAGTGGGCATCAGGTACATGCAGCGGGTTCTAGAGTCCCCTTCCCAGAAGCTCTGGGTCTCTGCCCAAGCAGCTTTTATGCCTGGGGGTCTGGGGGCAAGGACAGGACCAGATGACCTCCAGGTGACTTTTGCTCTAAAGCCCTGGCATATACCAAATCAGAATTGCTGAAAATTCTGCATGGCCCCGAGCTGCTCGAGAACAGGAATTATTTCCAGTCCCCTCTCTGTTCCCCCAGTTTTGCACAGTACTGAAATCTAGATGCTCTCCAAAAATATTTATTGAACAAATTCAAAAATGAATGAGTGAAAAACATCCTTTACAGAGGTTCAGATATTCCATATTCAACACTTGTTTTCTTCCTGGTCTACCTTTTTGGAGGACCCCGCGGCAAAATGGAGGTGCTGGGAGCATGGCCTAGAGGAGAAACACGCCAGTTCCCCAGCTAGGGCCAGGGTCTCTCTTCCCGGACCTGGGGCTCATCTCTGTTGGGGCTTATCATGAAAACCATCACCTATCTCCTAAATAAGACTGGTATCTTTGGCAAAAAAGACTGGATGAATCCCCCAGTGTTTTCAGTACTTGGCACAGAAATGCAACGTATGTTCAATAAATACTTGTTAAATCAATGAATCAATCAATAAATGCAGTTCTCCATTGAAAAATGAAATTATCAATACATGTCCCTATCAGAAAATCATTGAAGTTGAGAATACCATCTTTAAGATCAGAATAGAATCTCCCATCACAAGGAAGTCCCATGAGGACAGGGCCGTGTCCCCCTCAGACTGGGTCTCCCCGAGGACAGGGCCGTGTCCCCCCTCAGACTGGGCCTCCCCGAGGACAGGGCCGTGTCTCACCTCAGACAGGGGCTTCCTGAGGACAGGGGCTCTGCCTGCTCCCCCCCAGACCAGACGCCACACACACAGCACTCACATCTCAAAGGACCTTCCTCCCCATCATAGTCTCCTGTTGACGAGTTCAGAAAGACATTGCCCGTGTCATGCTCATGAGCATTTTTAATGTTTCCATCCTGCATGTGTTGAAGACTCATAAACTCAGGGGGGAAAATAAAAGAGAGAAAGAAAAAAGAAAACAGGGAAATAAAGACCAAGTTGTGGTTAAGTTCGTTCCAGCAGGCAGCCCTCAGCCCCAGGGAAAACTCTAACGCGTGCACAAGCCCTCATGAATAATTATTTCTGAGTGGCTCAATATTTTAAATGCTGGATTTTTTCTTTCTCTTCAGAAGCATACCACACCATTTATCGCAATGCAGACACCAGACGGAAAGAGGTTAACTTTGATTTCTGAGGATGTGCAGAGAGGAAAGTGGGGTGGAGGTGGTGAGCACAGGTGGGTGGGCCTTGTCTCGGAGCAGGTGGGCAGATGGGACCCCCCAGGCCAGAGTTTCCTGGGGGCAGAGAAGAAAGGTCGCCCCCGAGCCAAGAGGCCTGGCGTGGGTTTCTATATCTTCTTCCCTAAGGAGCTTCGGGTTTGATGCTTCTGTGCTGGCCAGCTGTGACCCCCAGGGCAGGCAGCTGTGTGAAGGATGGCTACCAAGTCAGCTGTCTGCCCCACGTTAATGTCAAGTCTATGGGGGACATTAGAACTCAAAACACAGGAGACCCCTAGGCCTCCGTGTGATAAGATGACTGTCCCCTCCCCAAAGCAAAGGTGAAAGTACCCCAACTTCTCCTTTAGAGAGTTGTTTATTTGAGTTCCCTCTCCAGGGGGCCCAAGGACTGGCGGTTCATACACCGGCTAATTCATATGAAGATTGCAGCAACCTACTCAGTACATCCTTCTTGATTTAGTTTTTTCTGGCAACAACCCTGAGATGGTGAAAGCACAGGTGCTTTTATTCCCATCTTACATTTAAGGAAACGGAGGCTCAGGGCACCAAGAGCCTTGTCCAGAACATTCTGTTCTTTGAAGGGTGAAGCAAATGCAAAGGCCACTGCCATCTGGACTCCTGTGAGGCGCTGGGCACGTGAAATTGGATAGCACACCCAGCCCAGCCTCCGGGTGCACGTAGGCACCACTTCCTCCGGAAGACTTGCTCAGCCCCCACCCCTTCGACCCTGCTCCTCCACTCCCTGTGACCTCCTCTATCTGCATGCTCTTCCCCCAGGGCCCTGGTTCCATTAGTGTCACTCGGGCCCATATGCCGGCCGGAGCATGGTTGCTGCAGGGATGAACATCTGGCCTCTTCAATGAGCTCCTTGAGGCCAGATGTTGTGTCTTATGCTTCTCATATATTCTTCACAGGACCTCGAGCAGTGCTGGGCACAGGGCAGGGATGGAGCAGAAAGGCACCCACACACACATTGTTACCATAATAAGGGCTGGTAGAGAAGTTGAGTGACTTTTCTATGATTATATAGCAAATAAGTGACCAAGGCCGGATCTGAACTCAGGCCCTTTAGCTTTGGATCCCTCACTCTCAAACACAACATTATACTGCCCTTCAGCATGGGACACATGCCTGTGTGCTTATCTCTGCAACGGCCCATGCATTCATTCATTCATTCATCCTTAAGTTCACTATCATTTATCAAGAACCCGCTATGCCCAGGGCATTGCGTTAGTGTTCCACATACACCTCTGAAACTCACAGTCCAACTTCACATTACGATCTCTCCATTTCACGGCTGACAGGGGAGGTTGCTTTCCCCGGGGTCACATGGCTGGTAAGCGGGAGGGCTGGGGTTTCTCCCCAGGTCTGGTCTAGGTGTTTCCAAAGCTGGGGCGATTTTCCCCAAGCTCTACTGCATCCACCTTCCTTCACCAAGCTCAGCTCGGCTCAGAGCCTGGCACAGAGGGAGGTGCTGGCAAGAGGTGTCAAAGGCCTCTGGAGCCACCGGCAGTGGAAAGGCCACCATGGCCCCTGCCATTTCACACCATATGGCCACTCTAAGCTGCCCCCTGGTCATGGCCATTCTCTAGCACACATAGGAATCAAACAAGGTCACACGTGAGTGGCAAGGTCACAGATGCACTTACAGCACATTCAAATGCACAGAGAAACCACTCTTCTGTATTTTCTATGAACTGCTTGGAGCTCTTTTGTGTGATCCTATTCTGTAGGTGATGGGGAAGGGGCAGCTACATTTTAGCCCAAAATAATCTTTTAAATAAACCACTCAGTTTCTTGTGGATAAAGTGCTAATCTTTCCATTTCCTGCCGCTCTTTCCCTCCTGCCCTCCAGGATGGCAGCTGTGTGGCTAGGGAGAGGCTCGTGTGGCACAAGGACAGAGGGGCACATTTGGCCTCAAGCTAGTGCTTGGGTATGTGTGGGCTGGTGCTCAGCAAGAGGAGGGTGGAGTGGTCTCTCCTCAAGTGCTCCACAGACCCTCCACTGCGTGTGGGCATGGCTGATGACCTTCTGGCATGTTCTTTCCCAGCTCCATCAGCAGTACGTCCACATAAAACAGGTCCCATTCTGCCTCTTGTGATATTGAGGACCCTCTGAGGTCTCTGGAAAACTCCCCAACCACACTCAGCTCACTTTGGGGCAAGCAGAAACTTCCAGGCTCCATCTTAGGCACACAGGAACCAAGGGATGCTTGGAGACACAAATTTAGTTTTTCTCTCTGCTAACCATACCCTACTACCCTGTCGACCTCAGTGTAGTCCCCCACCCTGGGGCAGGAGCATCCTGGGAAGTTGTAGATGGCCAGCCTGAGTCCCAGCTGAGAAGGGGCAGAATCCCCTCTGCCCTGGTGTCTCTTCCACTAATCCAGGATTCCTTTCTCCTTGGGATTATAGCCTGGAGAAAGATCAGGATGCAGATCTTACTGCCTACCTTCCCCATCCCCACCTCCCTCTTTCCCCTACAAGCCCAGGAATGAATGGGCCTTCCCTTCCCCATTCTGTCTGGTGGGCTGCTCCCTGTGGAAAGCCCCAAGAGAAAGCCTCCAGGCCTGACAGCATGTGACACACTTACTCTGGGCCTGTCCCACCACTACTGTGCCAGGGAGGTCTTAAGATGTCCTGAGGCAGCAGAGGAAAAGGCCAAGGCACAGAGAAGTTATCTATCCTGGGTCACAATGAATGACCAGGGCCAGAGCCCTCTAGACCGGCTCCATGGAGTCTTTGGCCAAAGCAAGGCCACTCTCTCCTTTGCTGAGATGACACATCCACGGCTCAGCCTTGATGAAGGAAGGCTGCATGAGAACACAATTTAGGGAGGAAATTAAAATGCATTGATTTCATATTTGCAAAATATTATCCCCATCACAGATGAGATAGGTATTTGTAAGCTTTAAAGCCTAGAACAAAGGCAAGGGAGGATTGTCCTCACTGAAATGTCCTGTCTTTATTGGAAAACTAGAGAAGGCTGTTCCTGCCCAAAGTGAACAAAGACAGGGTGGAATCAGGAGACTTGCATTCTATAATAATTCCAGCTCAGCAACTTTGGGCATGTCACTCTCCCTCTCTGAGCCAGTTTCTTCCTCTGTAATATAATAGGAATGAGTCTCTAAAGCCCATGAGCTCTAAATTCTATATGTCTCTGCAGGTTACAGAGAGGCTGGAGGCCCCCTGCCAATGCCCATCAGCTGAAGCCCCTGCATAGCTCATGCCAGGCCTGATCCAGAGAGGCAGATGCTGAGGGATCAGGAGGCTCGGTCCCATGCGATGACTTGTGTCGAGTCTGGCAGAGAGTCCTGCGTGGCCCACCCAGTACCATGGGCTCTGGATAATCCTCTCCCCACTCAGCCTGCAGAGGACCTTGTCCTTCCAGCCACAGATAAGCTGCATCCCTGATGTGCCAACCCCAGGAGAGCTGAGGCTGGCACTCACTGTCTGCCCACAGAGTCCTCCAGGCCCTTTGATTTTGTAAGCTTGCAAAGGGCAAGGTGGTTGTACAGGAGAATAATGAGGTGACAAGAGGCGTTTTCAATGACAGCACTCTGTGCGGGCTCTCAGGCCTGGCGTGGTTATACACAGAGGCACCCTTTCTCACAGAGGCACACATAACTGCCCACGGAAATGTATGTCCTTCCCCCTGCCCCAGTGCCACACCCATGTCCACAGAGATTTATCAATTCAGTTCATGAATAACAATGCATGTGCGCAGTTTAGGAACATAAAGGCCTCACCAACACACGCAGGTCATCAGTATTAACACTCGCCCTCCTACTGAGCAACACAGGCCAGGGGCTGTGCTCTGCTCTTTGCACATGTTGATTCATATGATCCCCTAACCACTCCTTAACGTGAGTTCTAATATTACTCCCATTTCACAGATCTGTACCTAGAGAGGTTATATGGCAGTGGGAGATGCACCAGTCGGGTCCAACCTGGTAAACAGAAACCACTCAGAGTATCTGAACCCCAGGGGATTTAATGCAGGAGATTGGTTGCTCAGACGATGGGGGAGCTGGGAAGTCAGCAGGGGAGAGGACACAACCCAGGGACTCGAAATAACAGGGACCCAATGTCGCCCCTAGGGCTGGAGATGGAAGAAGAAAGGTGGTGTCACCGGACCGTAGGGTGGGGGTCACCAAGAACATCACGAGCCTGTTAGAAGGAAGCTTGAACCAGAGGAAAGGCAGCTGCTGCTGGAAATACCACCCACTGTCCCCTCCTCCCACCGTCCATTTCCCACCAGGGCTCCTGTCAGTGAACCCAGAAGCCAGTCTCGCTGCTGATGGAGTCCAAGCTCAGAGCTGGTAGGGCTCAGGCCTGAGGTGCAGAGCGGAGCAGCGGAAGGGCAGGAGTGGATCTGAGCAGAGGAGTTCAGCTTAGATTCCGCCCTTGAGTGCCCTCCTCTCCAGAAGGGGAGACAAGACTTGCACCTTCACCATAGCAGGGAGCAGAGAGCAAACATCAATGGAACAGAACAGAGAACCTAGATATAAAACCATCCTCATATAGCCATCTAATCTTCGACAAAGCAGACAAAAACATACACTGGGGAAAAGAATCCTTATTCAATAAATGGTGCTGGGAAAACTGGATAGCAACATGTAGAAGACTGAAGCAGGATCCATACCTTTCACCTTTCACAAAAATCAACTCACGCTGAGTAACAGACTTAAACCTAAGGTATGACACTATCAGAATTCTAGAGGAAAACGTTGGAAATACTCTTGTAGACATTGGCCTAGGCAAAGAATTTATGAAGAAGACCCCAAAAGCAATCACAGCAACAATAAAAATAAATAAATGGGACCTGATCAAACTAAAAAGCTTCTGCACAGCCAAAGAAATGTCACAAGAGCAAACAGACAACCTACAGAATGGGAGAAAATTTTCTCAAGCTACACATCTGATAAGGGGCTGATAACTAGATTCTATTTAGAACTCAGGAAAATCAGCAGGAAAAAATCAAACAACCCTATCAAAAAGTGGGCAAAGGACATGAACAGAAACTTTTCAAAAGAAGACAGAAGAATGGCCAATGAACATATGAAAAAATGCTCAACATCTCTAAT